>CM069917.1:65492636-65752636 GCA_036172215.1 Camellia granthamiana | reverse complement strand
AAATAATTAACATACAGGGGCTAATGGAAACAAATACAAACATAATAAAGTCCACAGAGCTATGTAGATATACAAAGGACTGAAAATTTAAAAACTCAATCTACATAATCAAGACGTCATACCTATGTCACCATTCATACATACAGACAAACAAAAGGCTTGTTCAACTAACAAAAGAAATACAAAATATCTTTAACATGATTCACAAAAACTTGACCACTGCAAACGGGAACCTCCTCGGGAAGCACTATGGCTGGCTGACAAAACGGAACTCCATGCCATCAACTCTGAGCCTGGTCACAAGCCTAGTCACCTACATACATACATAATAATACAGTGAGCTGGAGTCTGGTGAATAATAACAGAGTAAAGAATTTATGAAAGATGTCCAAACAGCTTCAAGAATCAGGGTTCATATTAGAGACAGATTCAGATTCATATACGTAACCAGAAGTCATAACCAGTTTTATGTGGTACATCCATTAGCTATCATACCATCTTGGTCCTAGAACCCATATGCATAGTCGGTACCGACGACCCCAAAGGTCCATATCTTGTGCACAAGCAGCCATGATATTGTTTTCCCCAGACAAGGGCCATATGATTATAAGCCACATTATTGTTTCCCCCAGCGAGGGCCATATAAACATATGCCACAGTATTGTTTCCCCCGGGTGAGAGCCTTGTGAACTAAGGATACCACAAATACATTTCAAAAAATTAGACACTCATTCACTATTCATAAAATAGTATTTCATAAAACAGATCATATCTTAACATTCTAAAAATACTTGTAATCAAACATAACTTTACAGAGTCGTTACTCATAGATAGCTTCGATAGCAAAATAGACAGAGCAAACAAATCGAATAGCCTATGGCGCGTGACCTACACAAACACATAACAAATGCACATTGAACTCACGCTCAAAAAACACATAACTCATTCATTTTCTATCTTGGTGTGTTTCTAATCCTTATGCTTATTATTATGTGTTAGTTAAGGCATAGGAATGCCTAAGATGCAATGAGGATGCCAAAATGTAAATTAAAACACTTAGTCAAATTTTCAAAAACAGGACAGTTTGCTCAAGCGCAACTTCGGTCACTCGAGTGGTCTGCAAAGTCTGCAAAAGTACTGGTTGTTTGATTTTTCCGCTCGACGGACGCTTGAGCCAAAGACTGAGTAAAAGGGGTCTCCGCTCGAGCGCAACTTCGGTCGCTCGAGCAGTTTACAAAAATTTGTAAAACTTCTGGGAGCATGAATTTTACGCTGGACCTTAGACTTCTTCGCTCGAGTGCAAGCACAAAACAAAAGGTGGTCGCTCGAGCACAACATCTGTCGTTTGAGCGGTGATGCCGAATTCTAGAATTTCCAGATTTGCTTCCCAAATTCAAAACTCAATTTCAAAGCTTCAAAACACATTATTTTGGGGGTAAAACATTGAGAAACTCATAGTATATGAAGAATTACAAACCATTTCGCAAAATCAAGCCCAAGAGCTTTGCCAATTATACAAAACAAAACTCAAAACTTTGAAACATAACATACATGTATAGAATTGAAATCTCTTCTTCTCAAAACATAAATTCATGGAGTGAAAAGTGTAAAAACATGAAAAATTCTTCAAGTCCTTCTACAAAAACCTCATGCATGTGAGAGTTAGTTGAAATTCAAACTCAAAATGGGATTAAAATGCATGTATGCATGATATGATTTTCCTTTCTATTCCATCAACTCAATTCTTGCATTACTCAACTTAATTCTTTGAATTCATGTGCTAAGTGACTCAATTACAAGGATAAAAGGTTGAATTCTTACCTTAAATAATCAATTATGCTTAGATGCTAAGTTGGTTAAGGTCACAAGTCAAATGCTCCAAATTTCTTCTCAATTCAACCTCCATTTCTCTTGAACTCAAGCTCCTACACTTAAACTCTCTCTCTCTTTCTCCCACATTTTGCTCTTAAAGAAATAAAGATGAATGTTATTGAGTCATCAATAGCCTTATACAGGACTAATTAGAAAGCTCTAATTAATTTTTAATTAAGCTAAGCAATTCATATTACTTTATTCTAATTATTTTGGTTCCGAATAAAATTTTAATTAAACCTATCATAATTTTCTAAAAATTCCAAATAACACATAAACCAAGTCAATTTCGTGATCAGATGTCGATAAAGCCTTCAATTCACATAACGAAACAGAAACACAAACAGATCTTCCTATGCCAAACAGATATAAACACATATAACACAATACACATGCAATTACTATAGAACTTCCTCTTAATTATTTATTAGGCATACTTAATCATGGTTTAACAGTTAATCACAGATCGGGGTTACTACAACATTTCCCCTTTAAAAGAGTTTGGCCCTCCAAACTCGGATTACCTTCATTTTGGAAGAATATCGGGTCCAAAGGAAATAAATCAGGGTATCTCTTCATCATATCCTCTTCTGTTTCCCATGTTGCATAAGTTCCTCCATGATTTTGCCAATCAACCGTCACCAATGGAATTTCCTTATTTCTCAATCTTTTGATCTTGTGGTTTACAATTTGGATTGGTCGTTCTTTATATGTATAGTCATCCTTCAGAAACACATGTGTTGGTTCAATAACATGGTGCGGATCTTATAAATATTCTCGAAGCATCGAAACATGAAAAACATTATGCATGTTCTCCGTAATCGAAGGCAAAGCCATTCGGTACGTCACAGAATTGATTTTCTCAATAATTTCAAACAGCCCAATGTATTGTGGTGCCAACTTTCCTTTAACCCCAAATCAAGTTTTCCCTTTCATTGGAGTCACTTTGAGAAACACATGGTCATCGACTTCATATTCTCTCTCTCTCTCCTCCAAACATCCGCCTAACTCTTTTAGCGACTTTGGGCAGTTTTCAAACGTTTTTAAATCAATTTCATTTTCCCAATTGTTTCTTGCACAAACTCTGGTCCCAACAACGGTCTGTAGACGCGCCCCGTGTAAGGGCCGCAGTGCTACAGTTCGGACTCAAATTGTCACGGTTCTTAATCTGAACCAAAGAGTCAAAATCCGGCAAATCGTTTTAAGAAAACAGATTTTTGTAAAGAAGTGCGAAACATGGACTGCTTTGCCAAATACAGAGTCGCCACCTAAATATTTTTTTAATAGGGGAATTTAGGAAACCCTGACTCGTTTGCCTAAGGCCACGTGTCCGTTATCACCAAAGTTGCCTCGACTCAGGAACTTGGGTACGATTGGGGAAGGTCAGCTATGAGCACCCCCTCTCGCCCGATCCGTAGATCGGCCTCTACTAACCATGATATCTAGTTTTGAAAATATTATGCGTTCTTATTCCGGTTATTAGCCTAGATTCACTACGTGATGCGCACAGCAAACAAGTATAGACTAGATCGCCTAATTTGGAACAAAGCATTGCATATCCATTTGTTTGAAAATGGTTTGAGATTTGCTACTCGCAAGTGGGCTAAAATACGGATTTCAATGAATTATTCCAATTCAAACAATCCAACATTCACCCACAGGCATTTAGGCAGTTATATCACATAAGCAATTAGCCTCATGGCAAGCATGTTGTCATGGCAAACACTCACACGTATGTAAGGATGCTAAAGCATAAAAGCTTACCTAGTACTCCAAGCCAAAACAGAAACTAGTTAGTAATCAATGCATGATCCTAGTTCATGTTAAGATGGCTAATGCAACACAGGCAAAATGCAGCTAGAATAGGCTCGGCTAATCTAAGATGGCATATGAGATGCTACAAATAACATGTATTCAACTTGGAATTGAAATACAATGCATTTAGTATGATGCGCCGAGCCCGGTGCATGTAAGACAAATGTATGGATGCACGCATGCATAGCATAAGGTATGCTAATTTAAATATGCCCTAATACTAACCATCAAAAGTAGGTAAGTAAAAGGGACAAAGAAGTGGGGGTTGGAAGACATGCACACACACACCTACACTTATTACAAATTCGCCCTCGCTTGGAGGGACCAAAAGAATAATACAAATCAATTGACCTACAAGCTAATTAAATATTATAGATCATTTAACTAGTTAAGCAAATTAACTAAGCTAAGGAAGCAGTAAAAGGCCTCGGAAGAGGGTCCAATGCACGCGTGCTCGGGTTTGCTCGGAAATCCATCGCCATGCACAAGCTGCCTCTGTTTACCCTGCTCTGCTCCTCTGAGATTTGCACAAATCCCAATAAACACTCTATGGGCACTGGGGAACACCACCGGCCAAGGGGAAACATCACTGGCCATGGTAGGATGGTTATCGACCATTAATTGAGCTCTCGGCCAAATATGTTTGGTCGGTCGACAATAGAAATGGCCGGCCGACCAATTCTTCCTGTAGAAACCTGTTTTGACAGCAGCAGAGGACAGACAAGGCATGGCAATGCATTTTCAAAGCAATGTTTGCACCACCACCCTCCCTATCATGTTTAATACTCAATGGAGCATGGTATTCGACCCTCGAACCACCAATCACGCATTTCAATGCATGATGGCCCAAAGAAGTCAAAGTGTGCAATTTCAATATGGAATGAAATGCACAAAACAAATAATGGGCTCCAACCTCTATCATAATCAATTCAAAAGGCATGGGATGCATGCAATGCTATGCAACCTAAGTATGCAAGCTAAGCATACAAATGTGCAATGTGTCAAACATGCAAAATGCAATGTAACAAACATGGAACAAGGCCAAATATGCAACAACATACAAGGCAAGCATGCAACAACATGCTAGGATGGTCTTGAACCGAAGTGGACAGCCCTCAAGTAGGCCCAAAACAGTGGCCAAAATGATGCAACAAAAGCATGCATGCACAAAGGCCTAAACATGGAGCACAAGCCATCAACTCTTCAAAGCATGAAAGGGATGGAAAATGCAAGTATACAAGCATACCATGAGGACTGAAATGACATAATAAGTGGTTCCAAACCACTGAAATGATGCAAGGATGGCATGCTAGAGAGGTCAACACTCAAGGCTCATAAAGGGGATTACATGGTAGCTATACAAAGCAAATCATGGACGATCCAAATGACCAAAAATAGACCTTAAGCACATCAAAACATGCACAAAAGCTTCTCAAAGCTAAGCCAAAACAAGCTAGCATAATGGTCTAAATGCTAGATACATGTTAAGACAATTTCATGGCATTACAAGACAAGTATGCAAGGCATGCATGGTGTTTCTAAACCAAGTAAAAACAGTGCTATATCATGGCAAAATAAGCACAAATAACACTTAAGACATGGCCAACATGAATTTAAAAATGGTGCTCACACATGAGGCTAAAATGGCACTTTTTGAAGACAACAAGGAGAGGGGATGGCCCTCTCCTTCTTAGGACCTTAAACCACCATCCTCACCACTTAAATCCCTCAAGATTTCAGTGGTGAGGAGGCCCAAACAAGGTGGTCCCAGAGCTCACCAAAAATAGCACAAAATGGGGCCAAACAAGGCCTAAGAGGGGGTAAACAACCCCAAACACAAAAGTGACCTTAAACAACTATTTAAAGCACTCAAAAACAAGACTTTTCTCAGTTATAAGTTAAGCTCAAAACAGCATGCAAGATAGGCTAAAAGTGTGTGCAAAAACGGGGGATTTAAGGCTTAGAAACTCACCCTTGAAGACCTTCTTCAAAACCAGCACTCCAGCAGATTTTTCTGAGTCAAAACCAAGTCTTGAGCCCCCACAAGACCCTCCAAGAACCTTAGATGAATGGTGGAGGTGTGTGCTTAGGAGTTGGGGTGCAAAGGGGTCAAGAACTAAGCACTTTGGAGGCTTGGATGTAGAGATATCAAGAGAGATATATGTTTTTGTCTTGGACAAATTTCTTGGAACCCTTACAATGGAAGAGGAGCTCTTCTATTTATAGAGCAAGGCAAAAGGCCTAAGCTTCTTGGAGAAGCTAAGGCAAAAGGGTCAAAGGGGGCAAGCTTCTAAGGGAAGCTAAGCAAATGGGTCAAGCTTCTCTTAGAAGCTTGTAGCAAAAGGGCCAAGCTTCTTAGAGAAGCTAGGCAAAGGGGTCAAGCTTCTCTTAGAAACTTGTAGCACAAGGGCCAAGCTTCTTGGAGAAGCTAGGCAAAGGGGTCAAGGGGTTCAAGCTTCCTCAAGAAGCTAGAACCAAGGGCTTAAAAGGTTCAAGCTTCCTCAAGAAGCTAGAACCAAAGGTTCAAAAGATTCAAGCTTCTTCAAAAAGCTAAAACCAAGGGTTCAAAAGGTTCAAACCCCCTCAAGAAAAGGTCTCGGCTAGAAAAAGTGGCCGATTGACCAAAACAAATGGTCGGTCGACCAAAAACAGTGTCGGTCGGCCATCACTAATGGCCGATGGTAATAAAACAGGGCCGGTGGCCTTAAGCCATGGCCGGTGAGGTGTGGGGATGGCCAACAAGCTATTTCCCACCCTCAGAAGCAAAACAACAAGTGTTTGGTGCAAAACCAAACACAAAACAAACAAGTCGAGAGGTCTTGAGGCAAGACATGCGGCCGAAACCTCCGAGAACTCAAGACGAACACGAACATGGATAATCATCGAGTGTTCAAACGATGACGTCCAAGTCTTGAGGACGGTCAAAAATGAGGTGTCTACACGGTCTATCGCCTACTTCAGCCTAGCAAATCAGAGATCGACATTTTCTACCATACAGAGTTTCATAAGGAGCCATCCTAATACTCAAGTGATAACTGGTATTATACACAAACTCGGCCAGAGGCAAATAAATCTTCCAATTCCATTGGAAGTCCAACACACACATTCTCTACATATCTTCCAAAGTTTAAATGGTCCATTCAGATTGGCCATTTGTTTGTGGGTAATAAGCACTACTCAGTCTTAACTCAATTCCCAAAGCTTGTTGTAGACTCTGCCAGAATCTTGAAGTGAACTTAGGATCTCTGTCAGATACAATAGACATTAGCACCTCGTGTAATCTCACAATCTCATTCACATAAATATTAGCCACTTTATTCGTATTATAAAAAGTTTTGACAGATAACAAATGTGCAGATTTAGTGAAACGATCAACAATGACCCAGATAGAATCCATACCTCTAGAAAAGCAAGGTAGACAAACAATGAAGTCCATAGTGATATGCTCTTATTTCCATTTTGGGATCGGAAGCGGCTGAAGTAATCCAACGGGTCATTGATGTTTGACTTTCACTTGTTGGCAATGCAAACATTTAGCTACAAAGTCAGTAATATGCTTTTTCATTCAGGCCACCAGAAATTTTGTTTCAGATCCTTATACATTTTCGTGTTTCCCCGAATGCATAGCAAATTTGGAATTACAAGCTTCAATCATAATGTGCTTTCTTAATTCTGAACAATTTGGTGCACACGGTCTACCCTGAAATTTCAACACGTTGTTTTCATACACAAATCCAAGCCTCGGTTTTGAACCAATTTCATCAACAATCTTTTTTCAAGAATCCATCTTGTAATTGATTTTCTTTAACTTCCTCAAATATGGTCTGTTGTGCAGAAATGGCGGCTAGAACTCCACCATGTTCACACAAAACTACTTCAATTTCATTTCTTTCCAGATCACACAACAATTCTTTCTGGCCAGTGAAAAAACACGATAAATTCCCAATCGACTTTCTACTCAAAGCATCTACAACGGTATTTTCCTTTCCCGGATGATACAGAATTTGTAAGTCATAATCTTTTATCAACTCAAGCCATCGTATCTATCTCATGTTTAATTCCCTTTGAGTAAAGAAATATTTGAGGCTTTTATGATCAATGTATAGTTCACAAGTCATACCATATAGACAGTATTGCCAAATTTTCAAAGCAAACACTATGGCTACGAGTTGAAGGTCATGAGTTGGGTAATTCTTTTCATGAGGTCAGAGTTGGCGAGAAACATAGGCAATCACTTTCCCATTTTGCATAAGCACACACCCTAGACCTTTATATGAAGCATCACTATAAATCTGGAATCCATCTATACCATTAGGCAGAGTCAGAATTGGTGCAGTTACTAACCTGGTTTTCAACTCTTGAAAAGCTGACTCCTGTTAATCAATCTAATCAAATGTTATATTTTTCTGCGTTAACTATGTCAATGGCATGGCAAGTTTGGAGAAATCTTTCACAAATCTTCTGTAATAACCAGCAAGCCCCAGAAAGCTTCTAACTTCTGCACATTTGTTGGTCTTGGCCAATATACAATAGCTTTAATTTTCTGTGGGTCAACCGATATGCCATCCTTGTTGATTATATGTCCCAGAAAGGTCACACTGTCGAGCCAGAACTCACATTTGGAGAGTTTCGCATACAATTTCCTTTCTCTCAAAATCTGTAACACGGTTCTCAAATGATTTTCATGATTTTCCCTGCTTTTAGAGTAAATCAAAATATCATCAATAAATACAACAACAAATTCATCCATAAATTGTTTAAACTCTCTATTTATTAGGTCCCTGAAGGCAACAGGTGCATTTGTTACTCCAAATGGCATTACTAGGAATTCATAATGTCTGTATCTAGTTCGAAAGGCAGTTTTCTCGACGTCTTCTGTCTTAACCTTCAACTGATGGTATTTGGATCTAAGATCTATCTTTGAAAACACTTGGGCTCCCTGAAGTTAGTCAAACAAGTCATCTATTCGGGGGATATTTATTCTTGACAATTACTCTGTTCAATTCCCGATAATCTATACATAACCTCAAGGACTCATTTTTCTTCTTAACAAACAGAACTAGAGCACCCCAAGGTGAAGTACTCAGACGGATAAATTTCTTATCTAACAATTTATGAAGTTGGACTTTCAATTCTTTCAATTCTGAAGTTGACATTTTGTAAGGGGTTTTAAAAATAGGTTGTGTTCTAGGTACTACATCAATAGTAGACTCAATTTCCCTATCAATTATATCTCCGGGCAATTTACTTGGAAAGACATTAAGGAATTCACAAACTACGGGAATAGCTTCCACATCAAGACTTTCAGAAGTCACATTTAGAACACTGCACAAATAACCCCTGCATCCCTTCCTAAGCAATTTGACATCTTCCAAAGGAGAAATCATATCCGGAGGTGGAACTATTCCATTCCTAGCAAATACAAATTCAGATAAGCCAGGTGGCCGGAAGACAACATATTTATTTACATAATCAACAGTTGCACAGTACTTAGTCAACCAATCCATACCCAATATGCAATCAAAATGAATAATGTCCAATGGCAGCAAATCAACGTATAATAACACATCCCCAATCACGATGTCACATGCAAGATACACATAAGCAGACATCATAGAACCCCTAGAAGTTGTAGTTACAAACAACCAATAATTCATAGGTTCTAGTGGTCTAGTCAATTTTTGAGAAAAAACATGTGACACGAATGAATGTGTAGAACCAAAATCTATCAGTAGCATTTTGAGCACAAATATGGAGTATACCTGACACCACGGATTTAGTGTTCTAGACGTCACCAGACACAAGTGAAAAACTCTACCTTGCCTCAAGGGTTCTCTCCCAACATTAGTTCTTACATTTGATCTTGGTGCAGAAACGGATCCTGCCAAACTTGTCGCAGAACGGTTGGCATTTTCAGCTGTGAATGGGCAGTCTTTCGTCATGTGGCCAACCTTGCCACACCGAAAGCAAGCACCGGATGCACGATAACAGACACCCTTTTGTTTCCTTCCACATTTAGTACAAACAAGCATGGATCCACTACTCTGACTTGAGCTGCTAGTAAATTCCGTGTTTTGTTTTTTGTTCATAACAAATGAACGGCCCTTTTAGAGCTTATACCCAGATCTCTTGCTTTTCCATTCAATTATTGGAGCTTTCGTTTGTTTCATTGCAACCAAGTTGCCTTCAGTCATTAGACTCTATCAAGTACATCCACATATTTGGGTAGTTTTAAGACACCTACCCAATCAAACACATATAGATCCAATCCTTCAAAATTTCAAGCTTTCTTATAATTTGTATCTACCATATGTGGGGCAAAATAGGCTAATTCAGTGAACTTGGCATCATACTCGGCCATTGACATGCTGTCTTGCTTAAGCTCTTGAAATTCAGACACTTTTCTATCTCGAAAACACTAAGGGAAGTATTTCTCATAGAAAATCTCTTTGAATTGATCCCAAGTCAAAGTTCCATTGTTATCAGGGACAAGCATCCACCAACGTTGAGTTTCGTCATTTAAGGTGTAAGTGGCCAACAAAACTTTATGAGTCTCAGTACATAGAAAGACTTCAAATAATTTTTCAGTTTCTAGCATCCACGTTTCAGCCTTTAGCAGTTCAATACCACCCAAAAAATTCGGTGGCTTCATCTTGTTAAATTTCTAAATCAAACTGAGAATGTCATTGCTAACTGGCTTTACTTGGACCGAAAGGGCCAAAGGAGGCAAAGGTTGTTGTCTTTGTTGTTGCATCATTGCTTCTATCAAAGCTTCAAGCATTCGTTCCATTCGGTTCATTCTAGTCTCAGAGGACTTGACTGTACCATCACTTCTTAGATTTTCCATTTGCTATAAATAAACAGAGCATTAAAAAATACAAGCAAATAATTCTTTGCAGGTCCTCAATGTTCATGTTCAATTCAGAGATGTCCATGTCATTTCACTTTAGTTTAAATATGTCCAGATAATTCACACACACACTCACACATATAGATGCAATGTCCCTAGTCTTACTACGACATCTCATAGCTTATATGGACTCATGTGTGTGGTAGAACACATGTTTTGATACCATTCTATCACGACCCAAACCCGTTCCTATAGGTTTAGTGTCATAACCGGCCAATAATCCTGGGATTACCAAAGGCCTCTGAACAAATAATTAACATACAGGGGCTAGCGGAAGCAAATACAAACATAATCAGCTTGCTTGTTTTGAGTTTTCAGAAAACACTTTTCAGAAAATTCTACACTCTTATTTTCCGTGTTTTTTTGTTTTTACTGAATTTTTTTAATATTTTAAGCAATTTTTTTACTTTTTAGACACACCGAACATAAATGCACCTAAAAAGTAAACAAATTGTAAAAAAAATCTTTTAAAAATTCACTAAATACCAAAAATATAAAAAAAAATACAAGAATTTAGTACATTTTTTGTATTTTTATGTATTTATTAATTTTTTAAAGTATTTTTTCACAAATTTTTTACTTTTTAGATACATCTAACTAAGATGCATCTAAAAAAGTAAAAAAAAATGTTTAAAATTTAAAAAATATTCACTAAAAACAAAAGAAAACGAAAACCAAAAAACTCAGTTTTCAAAAAACTTAATTCAAAAAACTCAAACCAAACACACTGAATAATATCCATAGAGCTATGTAGACATACATAGGACTGAAAATTTAAAAACTTAATCTACATAATCAAGACGTCATACCTATGTCACCATTCATACATACAGACAAACAAAAGGCTTGTTCAACTAACAAAAGAAATACAAAAGATCTTCAACATGATTCGCAAAAACTTGACCACTGCAAACGGAAACATCCTCTGGAGGTATTATGGCTGGCTGACAAAACAGAACTCTAGGCCATCAACTCTGAGCCTGGTCACGAGCCTAGTCACCTACATACATACATAATAATACGGTGAGCTGGAGCCTGGTGAATAACAACAGAGTAAATAATTTATGAATGATGTCCAAATAGTTTCAAGAATCAGAGTTCATATCAAAGACAGATTCAAACTCATATACGTAACCAAAAGTCATAAGCAGTTATATGTGGTACATCCATTAGCTATCATATCATCTTGGTCCTGGAACCCATATGCATAGTCGGTACCAATGACTCCAAAGGTCATATCTTGTGCACAAGTAGCCATGGTATTGTTTTTTCCAAGCAAGGGCCATATGATCATAAGCCACGGTATTGTTACCTTCGGGTAAGGGCCTTGTGAACTAAGGATGCCACAAATACATTTCAAAAAGTTGGACACTTATTCACTATTCATAAAATAGCATTTCATAAAACAAATCATATCTTAACATTCTGAAAATACTTATAATCAAACATAACTTTATAGAGTTGTTACTCACAGATAGCTCCGATAGCAAAATGGACAGAGCAAACAGATCGGATAGCCTATAGCGCGTAACCTACACAAACACATAACAAATGCCCATTGAACTCATGCCCAGAAAACACATAACTCATTCTTTTTCTATCTTGGTGTGTTTCTAATCCTTGTCCTCATTATTATGTCTTAATTAAGGCTTAAGAATGCCTAAGATGCAATGAGGATGCCAAAATGTAAATTGAAACACTTAGTCAAATTTTCAAAAATAGGGCAGTTCGCTCGAGCGCAACTTCGGTCGCTCGAGCAATCTGCAAAGTCTGCAAAAGTACTAGTTACTTGATTTTTCCGCTCGACGGTCGCTCGAGCCAAAGACTGAATAAAAGCGTCTCCACTCGAGCGCAACTTCAGTCACTCTAGCGGTCTGCGAAAATTTGTAAAACTTCTGAGAGCATAAATTTTATGCTCGAGCTTAGACTTCTTCACTCTAGCCAAAGCACAAAACAAAGGGTGGTCGCTCGAGCATAACATTTGTCACTCGAGTGGTGATGCCAAATTCTGGAATTTCCAGATTTGTTTTCCAAGTTCAAAAATCAATTTTAAAGCTTCAAAACACATCATTTTGGGCCAAAACTTGGTAAAATATTGAGAAACTCATAATATGTAAAGAATTACAAACCATTTCGCAAAATGAAGCCCAAAAGCTTTGTCAATTGTACAAAACAAAACTCAAAACTTTGAAACATAACATGCATGTATAGAATTGAAATCTCTTCTTTTCAAAACATAAATTCATGAAGTGAAAAGTGTAAAAACATGAAAAATTCTTCAAGTCCTTCTACAAAAACCTCATGCATGTAAGAGTTAGTTGAAATTCAAACTCAAAATGGGATTAAAATGCATGCATGCATGATATGATCTTCCTTTCTATTCTATCAACTTAATTCTTGCATTACTCATCTTAATTCTTTGAATTCTTGTGCTAAGTGACTCAATTACAAGGCTAAAAGGTTGAATTCTTACCTTAAATAATCAATTATGCTTAGATGCTAAGTTGGTTAAGGTCACAAGTCAAATGCTCCAAATTTCTTCTCAATTCAACCTCCCTTTCTCTTGAACTTAAGCTTCTACACTTAAACTCTCTCTCTCCCACGTTTTGCTCTTAAAGAAATGAAGATGAATGTTATTGAGTCATCAATAGCCTTATATAGGCCTAATTAGAAAGCTCTAATTAGTTCTTAATTAAGCTAAGCAATTCATAATTACTTTATTCAAATTATTTTGGTTCTGAATCGAATTTCAATTAAACCTACCATAATTTTCTAAAAATTTCAAATAACACATAAACCAAGTCAATTTTGTGATCAGATACCGATAAGGCCTTCAATTCACATAATGAAACAGAAACACAAACATATCTTTCTATGCCAAACAAATATAAACACATATAACACAATACACATGTAATTAATGTAGAACTTCCTCTTAATTATTTATTAGGTATGCTTAATCATGGTTTAACAGTTAATCACAGATTGGGATTGTTACATCCAAGCTCTTTAACCCTTGATTTCATCTATTTCTAAATATGTTTGACCCCTAGTTCCATATATATATAAAACAAAATAAAAAAGCTTAGCGAGAGCTTCCTTTTGATCTGAGTTGATCGTCATTTCATTGCCAGTGGATTTTGGGGATTTATTCTCTTCTCTTCCAGAGGTAGGGCTTTCCTTCGCTTCTCTTCACTACCTTGTTATTGATAGACTTGTGGCATTTTCTATTGCACAAAATCATATTTTGAAAAGATATTTGTGAAAAGCATGTAGATATGGGTTAGGGTTTTGAATTTAAGGAATGAATCTTACATTTTTATATTGATTTTAATAAAATGATAATGATAGGGCATGGTTGTGAATGAAAAATTCTAACTTTCTTTATTTAAATCATGATTGAGAAATAAGATGATTAGCTAAAATTCATGGATTTGAACTATATTAATTATTATGGAATGTGATATGAGACGAGAAAATAGAAATGAATTATGTTATGGGATTAACATGATGGTGGTTAATGTCTATATTTGTTGAGTAATTGAATAATGGTAATGAGATTGGGTAAACTATAAATGTGATCAATGATAGATATGTGATGATGTGTTGTTGAAAGTTTAAGTCATGTGATGATGTTGTAGTTGTGAGAATTTTATGAGACTTTACTTGTTTCATTTCATGATAATTGCGCTAGATATTGTTAGTCTTGTCCTTAGCCATCAGTGGATGATGGTGTTGGTTGTTGTTGAATAAGTTATATGTGTATTTTCCTCGTTATTGATTTAGTTGTGAAACTTAGAATGTCGTGATGACATATGAGAGATGTGAATGGTTCGTTTCTTTTCGGCTTGTGACCAGTAAAGCATGGCATATTGACAGAGGTTCCGCATTCGATCCGGTATGTGCTCGGTAAAGCGTGGTTGAAGGTTCCACATTCCTTCTGGATAATGACCGGTAAAGTGTGGCGCATGGAGATAGGGTTTGCTTACCTTCTGGTTTGCGTCTGGTAAAGCATTTAAATTATTGGGGTCATATGGAAGTTCGACTTTCTTTCCAGTTAGCCACCAGTAAAGCATGGCATATTGAGATAGGTTACAATACTTTCCAGTTAGCGCTCGGTAAATCGTGTTTCGATTTTGATGACTCATACAGTCAATGTTGTGGTATTAGATTCATAGGTGCCCAATTGCCCTTCCATGTCGAGGCCAGTAAATATAAAAGTAATTTATGATGTTTATTATTGTGTTATATGACTCACGTAATAATGATAGTTATATGAAGAGTATCGATGGGCATAATTGTATGTTATAAATTGTCAATGATAATAAAATTGTTTTGTGAAACTAAATGGGGATTAAGGAACTGGTCTCTTTTGAAAATATTATAAATGACTTGTAAGGATAAGGAAAAAGAAATGATATTTCTTGGTTATTAAAAATGGAACATTTTTGAAAGATATATATATATATATATATATGTATGTATATTTTTTGTATTAAATGACACCCTATGTTTACACCTATAACATCGAGCATCATGATCATTTTTATCTATGAAATGTTATTGTTTAAATCATTGTGAATCCCTACTAGACCTTTGTGTTTCCCTCATTGCTAAACCATTTTTAGGTGCAGAGTAGGTTGCTTCCTTCAAGGATTAAGAAGTGTTTTCAATTAAGGACTCTTGATGGTTGTGGGTAAAGAGTTTATTTGTTATAGAAATGATATTTTTCATGCCTTGTAATTATTGATTTTGTGATATCCGATGTAAGTCTAAAGTCATGGATTGTAACTTGTGATATTGTAAGTTCCATCATTTATATTTTTCGAGAGAGAACATTTTCTATTTATTCATTTATACCTTTATTTCTATATTTGTGTTATGAAGTTGGACTGTAATAAGGAATTTAGTAATGTATCCGAGTAATAAAATTAGGGCGTTACAAATAATATTAAAATGTATAACTAAGTCTTCATTATACAGGTTATCCGTGTCAATTTCGTGTTATACAGATTTGACAGTAACCCGACCTGTTTAATATTCGTGTTATCGGATCGTGTCATATACGTGTTCGTGTCAAGAAATAGTAAATCGCAATCTGCTAACTTCGTACGGTTCGAGTCGCGGTATCGTGTTGTGTCGCAAATTTACACCCTTATGTGCATCATATGTACCTTATAATTAAGGGAAAAAAATTATATAACTTTATATTTCTTTAGTCATAACTAAAGAAAAAAGTCATAATTAAACACTACATGAAGTATAATCAACTATCTGAAAATAATATCATAATTAAATAAGAAAAAGGTCATAACTAAAGAAAAAAAATGACATAATTAAAAATGCATATGATATGAGATGTGTATGATAGATTTACAATTTATAATCTGGACTAGAAGTTGTTATTGGGTCTGTAAAACTCATCACAAATTTTATTTTAATGATTTAAACTGTTTATTTTGTTGAGCATTTTGTATATATTATGCACACACAAAATTAAGTCAATCCGATAATAATAACATATTCTATTTATTGCATCTATGACCAAAAAAAATAAAATAAATGACAATTATATTTTTAAAAATATATCATTCATTTTTTGGTAACAAATGTAATAATTTAAATATGTTACAATTATCAAATCGATTATAAATGATATACACAAAGTGTCCGATAAAATAAACGGTCAAAAGCGAGATTCCTAAAAGATCCCCACTAATCCCGATAAAATGGGCTTGTATTTGAGGATAAAAGAAAAATAAAATCTATATGATTATTTTAGTGAAATTATTATCCAATAAATTCTATGATAATTAATGATATTTTTTTATCATACACTATTAAAAAATGTCACTAATTGTTCATTTTCAGCGACAGTTTAAAAATTTTGTCACAAAAAAGTCACTAATTATGAATTTTAGCAACAATTTAAAAAAATCGTCACAGAAAAAATGTTACTAATTTTCAACTTTCAGCGACAGTTTAAAAAATTCATCACAAAAAAATTTCAATAATTTTAAGTTTTAATGATAATTTATAAAAAACCATGACAAAAAAAAAAAAAAATCACTAATTGTCAATTTTTAATTATATATAAAAAATTATTTTTAGTGAGGATTGTACTAGAACTTATTTTCAATAGGATTTAATGAAAATTAAGTTTAACTATTAAGATCTATTGGTAATTTACCATAAATGGTTGGAGAGAATGAGAAATCTTCCCATGTAGAGAAAGTTCAAGTTTTGTAGGACAACATTTTAGTAAATGATGAAGCAAGTTGTGATTGTGATTGTGATTTTATTTTTTTGAAGTTACACATTATATTTTTATTTTTGGGTTAAGAACCAAAAGTGAGAAAATATTTTTTTTTCCTTGAGGACCAAATCAAGAAAAGACCAATAGTTTAGGAGTAAAAGTGTTACTCTCTATTTCTATAAATCAATTAAATCCCTGTGGCATTTTTTTTTTTGTCACAAAAGTAACTGTTATTAAAATTTGGAGCAAAAAAAAGAGCTTGATAGAATAGAGATCTCCACAAAAAATTAAAAAATTAAAAAAAAAATACTAAAAATATTTCCAACCGTATATAAAAGATAACTTGAGAACTTAAATGTCACAACTAATTAAATATTGAATGCAATGATGGCTAATTTAACCATAAAAACACACATCATTAACAATATTATTACTAATATATTACCAATTAAAAAGGTTTTTTAGAGTGTGACAGTGGGATGCTTGTGCAAAGATCTTTGATGTTCAGCCACAGTTGTCTAATATTATTCCCTATATTATGTATACATAATGGATTTTTGTCAATAAAAAATATAAAATTTCAAAATATTTATAATTTTAATATATTTTAAAATATTTTTATATATTTTAACATACCTTTTACATAATTTTTTAGAGAGACGATGCCACCTCTATGTTGATGGGTCCCATCCCCCATCAAACAAACAAAACTTTAAAAAAAAAAATTATATTATTAATATTTTATTATATAATTTGATTCTTTTAAAAAATTAAAAAATCCCATCAAATAAGGAAAAATATTCAATATAATGGTGATATTATATCATTGATATCATCATCATCTGATAACATCTTATCATTTACTTTCTCAAATATCGGTATATGTGGCAAGCAGTTGGGTTCACCCTCCACATGTAAGTTTGTTGTTGGCTCACCCTCCACATGTGTCACTGATGACATGGTATCACTGTAATATTAAATTATTATTTTGTTTGGTAAACAGTTTTCAGAAATAATTTTTAAATTTTTATTTTTGTATTGCTTATCTTTGGTGAAGTTTTTTTTTTTAAGTATTTTGAACCTATTTGTTTTACATTTTAGATTCATTTAGTCTAGATACACTTAAAAAGTAAGATATTTGTGATTTTTTTTAAAAAAAATTATTAACTATAAAATACAAAAATTCAGTATATTTTTCACAAATGTTTTATTTTTTTAAGTGTATCTAAGAAAATGACTAAAATTTAAAAAATAAAAATCTAATAAAGACAACAAAACACAAAAAATTAAAAAAAAAATCTCAAAAACTATTTTTAAAAATTCAAAATCAAACACAGTAAATAGTATTCAAGTTAAAAGTTTGATGTTTTAAAAATCTGTAATCAAAATTATGACCCATCTATAAAAATTCTTGAAGTCGCTGCTAGTTTTTTCAATAATTTTAGATATAATAATAGTCAAAGAGGCAACTTAGGGGCATTTTGGAAATATATTAAAAAGGTCAATTTTTTAGTTTTTTAATTTTTTTACATAAAAAAATCACAAAAAAATTATAAAAAACCAATTTTTTTAGCTAAAAAAATTAATTTTTTACCAACTTTTCAAAATAGCACGTAAAGTGGATGGCAAAAAAGGAATCAAAATAGGATAGTGGTTTCGGTGATTAAATTATCTGACAATCTTCCTATCTGAATTTTGTCAAGTTGTAAAAAGATAAGATATATAAGATCTTTCAGATTTATGGTACAATAACAATAAGAAAAATGCCGCAATGCTAGGGCCTTGAATTGTCGAGTCTCGAATGCTTTGACAATTTTTTTTTTTTTTTTTTTTTTTCTTTTTTATGAAGAGTGATTATGTATAGGGATGAGCTAAAAAATTATATATCTTGCATTAATTTAGCTTAAGTTGAACTGGTTAGGTGATAAAATTGACTGATCAGTTAAGCTGCTGGTTAAAATTTGTTAATTTCATATCATTTTGTACGATTCTCTGGTAATTGAAATAAAAATATAACAGGTACTCATATAAAATTATATGAAATTAACAAATTTTAACGAGCAGCCTAACTGATCAGTCAATTTTATCATCCAACCAGTCCAACCTAACTCACTCACCTTATCAAATTATATAAGCTGAGTTGGTGCAGGATATCTAATTTTTTGGCACACCCCTACAGATAACCACTCTTCAAAAAAGAAAAAAGAAAAAAAAGAAGGACGTCAAGACATTCGAGCCTCACAATTCGAGGCCCCAAACATTTCCCATAATCATAATACCCTTATGGACAGCCCTAATCTTTCTCCTTTTGAGGCATAGGTTTTTTAAGTAAATTTAGTCACAAAAAAAAAAAAAAAGGCAAAATAGATTGAAAAGTTAATAAAATAAAATGTCACATCTAAATCATAATCATTTCATTTTTTCTCTCATAAAAGTTAAAGTCAAAAAATTCATCTCAAACGAGACTTTTTAGGCTTAAGTTAAAATAGCCAAAAAACCACCTCACAGCCAAAAGAAAGTTTTGTTAATGAAAATAAACATTCTCCCAAATGAAAACCGCAAAATACCCTTGAATTATGTCATCCACGTCCACCACTGCGGAAAATAATGCCCCTAAAATAGTTTGATTAATTGTTTGATTAATTCTGATAACTTCTATAATGAAAAGATTGTGTGTTGAGACATTATTTTTTGTCAATATGGAAAAATTAAAAAAAGGTGTGATGGGGAAGGTCGTCAACTTCAGGATTAGGATTAGGAATGTGAGGTGACCGATTGTGGAAAGGTGCATATAAAGGTGGAGAGAATGAGAAATCTTCCCATGCAGTAAAAGTTCAAGTTTTGTAGGACAACATCTTAGTAAATGATGAAGCAAGTCGGGATTGTGATTTTATTTTAATTTTTTTTGGAGTTACACATTTTATTTTATTTTAGTTTTGGATTAAGAATTGTAAGGTCCCCAAATAACAACAACAAATAAACCTATAAGGAACTCTAATCATGCGGAAACTAACAATGTTTCGTTCTTTCATTAATTCATTTGATAATCTTTAGGCATACCGTCAACATCTGAAAGTTGAATTATACATAGGGTGAGCTAAGACCTAGTAGAAAATACTTGAACACACTATATGATGCTTAACAAAATCACATGGTGAATGCATATGCATGCTATTTACTAAAACGTTATACTTACTCTTTTGAAACAATGCAATGCCAAAATTATAAATCAATTCGTAAAATAATATTTTTAAATCAAAAAATAGGGCAATGGATTCACAACGCTAGAAATCTTTAGATATGTGTCTACCAGTAGGCTATATTTGTACTACCAAAGCCATTTTAGCAATATTAACTGGAAGGATCGGCACCTAACTGCACGAGTTTCTGCACTTTCACCAAGAACACACAGGTCAACATAATTAATACCACAACCATACCTTCTAACCAAATTTACCAAGGTATTCACTCATTTTTCTCAAAATAATACTTTTCAGTGCGTAAATATGAAACAATATTCAATGCAAGATGTATGAGTAGTTAGTTTCAATTAACTTAATCGTCATACAATTTCTACAACAATCAAAACTATTTTCCACCGATAGTCCAAACAAATGTATCTACACAAAACATAAATCTCCAACAACAATTATAGTTTCATAATCTCAATATAGGAGTAATAATATATATCCAACTTCAGTCTCATCATCAATAGATACATCTATTTTATCTTTTCAAAAACTAAGCATCTTTCCCTTTATTCTTAGTTCAAAATCAATGATTTCCAACAAAACATCTATTCCTTTTAAAAACACATTTAAAGGATAAATTTTCAATATTTCAACACAACCTATCAATATACTCATTCCCACAATATTTTCCATGAACCTATTTGAAAATCTTTCTTTTATATTCCTCAAAACCAAATCCTAAATCAAACCCACTACTTCTAAATCACTACCCTTCTCAAGGAATACATAACGAGGCTAAAAATCATACAATGAGGTTGAAGAAATTTCTACCTCAAGAGTAGAAAGAAAGAAGAACAAGACCCAACTTTTGACGAAGTTGAAAATGAAAACATTTCCGATTAAAATGTTCACCTTTATGATCTCTACACTTTTCTCCAAAGCACTACAACGGCGAGATCAACGGATTTGAGTGTATAAGGGTGTTGAGACAAAAACTAGAGAGAGAGAGTGAAGAAATTTGGTAAAGTTACCTTTTAGAGAGAGAGAGAGAGATCAAAAAGTGAAAGAAAAGACCTTTTTTCTGTACTGATATACGCACAGATCGCTCAAGCAACCAAACACCGCTTGAGTGTCAAACACAATGAACCGCTCAAGTGACAAACTTAAGGCTTGAGCGCATAATGACCGCCTCCCAATATATCAGACTTGCAAAAAGACCGCTTGACCGAAATAAAGACCGCTCGAGCGTCAGACACAAAATACCGCTCGAGCAACTAATCCATGGCTCGAGCGAAAAACACTCCACTCCCAGATGTTCAGACTGCAAACACAGATACTAGAAAGAACCAAAGACTGCTTGAGCGAAAGACATATCGCTCGAGCAAACCTAAAGAGAAACATACAGAAACTCTTTTGAAAAACTAACTCCCAACCTGTTCAAAACAAAACAGACAACTCCAGTCAATCAATCCCGCATTTCAACAAAACAACAAGAAGTACAAAAAACAACCACAAGTATTGGGTTTCACTTCAAAGAATACAAAAGGGTTGAATTTTAACTCAAGTCCCTATAAGAACCAAAAGTGAGAAAATAATTTTTTCTTTCTTAAGGACCAAATCGAGAAAAGGCCTATAATTTAGGAGTAAAATTGTTACTCTCTATTTCTGTAAATTTTCCTTAGATATGGGCCAAGTCTAAATCAATTAGAACCCCATGGCATTTTGTTGTCACAAAGTAACTGTTATTAAAATTTGGAGCAAAGTAAAGAGAATAGAGATCAAAATGAGATTCTTCAAGGAGGGAGGGAAAAAAAAAATCCATAAAATATTTTTAACTATATATAAAAGATAACTTGAGGATTTAAATGTCACAACTAAACAAATATTGAATATAATGATGACTAATTCAACCATAAAAACACATATCATTAACAACATTATTACTAATATATTACCAATTAAAAGGTTTAGAGTACAATAGTGCTTGTGCAATATCTTTGATGTTCAGCCACAGTAGGGGTGTAATTTTGGCCCGGCCCAGCCCAGCCCATTTGGACTCGGGCCGGGCCGGGGCCCTAAGCTCGGGCTTTGGACGAGCCTAAATAATTTTTTTTAATTTTTTTTCACTAAAATTTTATTATTTTTCATTAAAAATAACACTGGGCATCGGGTGGGTCGGGCGGGCTGGGCCTTGGGTCGGGCTTCAAAATGATGGCCCCAGGCCTCGGGCTGAGCTCGGGCTCGAGCTCGTGCCTAAACGGGCCTTAACGGGCCAGGCCCACCTTGGGCCACGGGCGGGCTTCGGACCGCCCGCGGGCCACGGGCCAAAATTACACCCCTAAGCCACAGTTGTCTAATATTATTCCCTATATTAATTATAATTTTGGCCTATCAAAAAAACAAAACTTTAAAATAAAAATTATATTGTTAATATTTTATTTTATATAATTTGGTTCAGGATCTCATCAAATAAGAAAAAATATTTAATGTAACGGTGATACTATATTAATGGTATCATTATCCAATAACATCTTATCATATATCTTCTCATATCAGTATTTGTGGCAAGATAGCAGTTGGGTTCACCCTCCACATGTGTCAATAATGGTATGGTATTATCATGACATTGAATTTTTATTTTGTTTCGTAAACAATTTTTAAAAATAATTTTTTATTTTTTATTTTTTATTTTTTGTATTGCTTATTGTTGGTGAATTTTTTAAATATTTTGAGCATATTTTTTTACATTGTAAATTCATTTAGTTTAGATACACTTAAAAAGTAAGATATTCGTGATTTTTTCAAAAAAAAATGCTAAATATAAAATACAAAAATTTAATATATTTTTTTAAGTGCATCAAAGAAAATGACTAAAATTTAATAAATAAATAAATAAATAATCTAATAAAGATAACAAAACACACCAAAAAAAAAAACTCAAAAGCTATTTTTTAAATTTTAGAACCAAACAGAATAAATGTTATTCAAGTTAAAAATTTGATGTTTTAAAATTTTGTATTTAAAATTATGAAATGACCCATTTATAAAAATTCCTGAAATCGTCGCTAATTTTTTTTACTGATATTAAGGTTTCAATTGGCAAGTGATGATTTTAGTCCAAAAATTAAAGTGATTAAAAAAATCAAAATCCAACAACTTATATTAAAAAGTTAAAAATTCTTTTTTCTCTCTACTTTTTTATATCTTTTCATAAAAAATAAAAAAATCATTCTAAATATATTAATTTTTTTACCTTATATTTTAATTAAATAATTAAAAAATTATTAAAATAATAAATTCTCAAACGACACTTAAATATATATAGCACTAGTCAAAAGTGGATGGCAAAGTAGGAATCAAAATAGGATAGTGGTTTTGGTGATTAAATTATCTGACAATCTTCCTATCTGAATTTTGGCAAGTTGTAACAAGATAAGATATTTTAGATCTGTCAGATTTATGGTACAATGATAACAATAGTAATACACTTATGGATCCTATCTAAAATATATATATATCCATATTTATGGACATAAAATTTTATTTTTACACACTTACTTATATGAAAAATGATTTATGGCTCTAAAACTGCTGGCACTAATGACACTAATTTCCTGTTTTGGTAACTTTGTTTTTTTTTTTTTTTTTTTTTACCTAATATAGAAATTAGTGCCATTAGTGCTCAAAAAATTAGTGCCACAAATCACAACTGTACTTATATTTATGTATGTATTTAATAAAATTTTATTTTAATGACAATTGTGTCCTAAAACAAAATTATTACAATAGATATCAAAACACACCTACAATATTATATTAGAATTTTTTCTATATACATCTTTTTAAAACAAAAAAATCTGAATGCATAAGGAACTTCAAAGAATTTAACTTTAGAATTTCAAAATCAAACCTTTTGATAAATTTGTGGCCTGGCTTGTTAATTTAGTCACGTATGTTATAATGTTATTGTTTTGCAGGCACAACTTCTCTTCAAAGATAAAAGGATGTTTAAATTAATGGCCGATCCAAAGCTAGAAGGCAACTACCCTACGGAGGGTCTGTACCAAGCTCTTGCAATAGCGGCAGTGTGTCTCCAAGAGGATGCTAGTACTCGACCTTTGATCAATGATGTTGTAACTGCTCTTGAGTTCTTATCAACAGGAAAGGCAGTCGACATTACAATAAAAAAAGATTTTTACGGCGCACAATGCACGCCGTAAAAGCTTTTCTACGACGTGCAGTGCACGTCATATTATAACCAGTCATGGAAAGTCATTCACTTTTAACGATATGTTTCGTACGCTGTTAAGGAGTAGAAGAGAAGACAAAACCAATGTCTTCCGGTAGAAACATAGTTCTAGAAATCAAAATAGACACATCAAGTGGTGCTTAGGAAATAAACTGATGAAAAGGTGTTAAAAAAGCTATATCGACTGTGATTGCGACACCAAACTCCTTGTTGTTTCAACTATCTTTTTTCACTCTCTCTCTCTCTCTCTCGGTTTTTTGTTGAGATCTTATGGATTCTTGTGGATTCAGAGATCCGCATTTTGAAGAAAGAAGGGATGAAGATTAGGGGAGCGCTTTTTGGTGCAGCATGAGGCATGCTTGAATATGGGTAAAGAGGATAAATGTGTGTGGAAAGATGGTTTAGGTTATATATGTACAAGAATATGAGTGAGGGTATAATTGGAATATCAAGCGTGTAGAATGAGAAGAATAATCAAAAATCAAATTAATAAGTGTGTGCACTAAAAAATGATGTGCACTGGGGTAAGTAGATGTGTTAGAATAGAATTTCCCCTTATGAACAGCTCTAATCATTTTCCTTTTCTTAATGAAAATAAACCTTCTCCCAAGTGAAAACTCCAAAATACCCTTGAATTATGTCATCCACCCTGTGGAAAATAATGCCCCTAGAATGGTTTGATTAACTATGATAACTTTTATAATAAAAAAAATTAAGAATTAATTACGCAAAAGTCTTATATGTAGACATCATAGTAATAGATGTTGTTTGATAAAATTGAAATTTGAAGACTGAAAATTAAGTATTAAAAGTGAATGTTGAATTTATTAAGTTAAAAAGTTGTTTAATAAAAATTTAAGTACTAAATTAAAAATAAATTGTTTAATATGTATAAGATTAAATTTAAAATTTATTATTTTCAAATTATATATTTTAATGATAGTAGTAATAGTGGTGGTGATGGTATGATGATAATGGTAGTGGTGGTGGTAATGGCATGGTGGTGATGGTGGTGGTAGTGGTAGCGGTAGTGATCAGGGTGGTGGCGGTGACAACGGCAGTGGTGGTGGCATAATGGTGATAGTGTATTCATAATAGTGTATACTAATACTTATATTTAATATTTATAAATTCAATCAGAATTAAATAAATTTCATATGATTAAAAATTTAAATTTTAGCTTACATTTTAAGAGATACTTAAATTTTTAAGTAATATCAATTATAATTATTAAATAGACTTAATTAATTATCATTTAATACATTCAATTTTAAAGATAGAATCATTTTATCAAACATCTCCTTAGTTTAAATCATCTCCTAAACTTTATAATCCATGAAGTCCTCATTTGAAATTGTTTCAATAATGTTTGAGCCCTCGAGTTTGTCTCGAATTCTTTTTTTTTTTTTTTTTTCTATGTTAGTTTGGCTTGTTTTTTTTTTTAAAAAAAAAATTCCTCTCTTTTCTTTTCTTTTCTTTTCTTTTTGTAAGGGTTTGTACTAAAAAATTAAACATTTCGCACCAACTCAGCCTGTATGATTTGATAAGGTGAGTGAGTTGGGTTGGACTAGTTGGATGATAAAATTGAATGATCAGTTAGGTTGATGGTTAAAATTTGTTAATTTTATATAATTTTGTACGAGACCATATTATATTTTTATTTCAAATCAAGAAGATTCAGAGGAAATTGAAATCAAAGTCATTTCAATTTCTTTAGAATTTTCTTAATTTGAAATAAAAATGTAGTAGCGACTCGTACAAAATTATATGGAATTAACAAATTTTAACCAGCAACCTAATTGATCTGTCAATTTTATCATCCAATCAGTCCAACCCAACTCACTCACCTTGTCGAGCTACATAAGCTGAGGAGTTGTTTTTTTTTTTTTTTAATTTGTTGGGCTGTGTTCAGTAGCAGAGAGAAAGAAGGACCAAGGGTGGTCACATGCCGCTCCTCGGTTTTGAGGTTTTTTTTTTTTTTTTGGTCTTGTTGTCATATACAAAATGTATTTTTTTTTTTCTTAACATATTTTTTGGTTAAGGATTTATGGTATTGTTCACAACCGTAGTTGTTTGATACTTTGAAGGCACTATGTGATATTGTTTATGTAATAGTTTAAACCAATAGTATAGTGAAAAATCTTATAGATTGGATATAATGAACTCATTATTTCCAAGCAGTTAACAGACTGCTTAGTGTGATTTGTGATTTCTCATGCTTTGAGCATCACGTAGGCAATATTATATGGTATTCTAAGACTAGTTAATAATTTTCATTCAAAACACATTATTTATAAGTAATGTCATCTCTTTAATATTTTTCTATCAAATAAAAATTAATTACATCACCATCTCGCACCGAGCTATTTTGAACTATTATAGAATTTTAATTTGTTCCTATTAATAATGAATATGTAATTTTTTTTATGCTTAAATTTAGCTCATAAAATTATTAATCTTAATGTTCATCATGATTTTTTTTTAATAAAAAATTATAATTAATAATGCCCCCTCTAACTCAATTTCCTAGCTCCACCATTGGCTGTGTTGGTTTTTTTTTTTTTTAATTTAATTTTATTTTATTTGTTGGGCTATGTTGGTTTGTTTTTTTTTTTAAAAAAAAGTGATTATGTGTAGGGGTGTACAAAAAAATTAGACAATCTCCCACCAAATCATCGTACAAAATTATATAGAATTAACAAATTTTAACCAGCAACTTAATTGATTGATCAGTTAGGTTATTGGTTAAATTTTGTTAATTTCATATAATTTTGTACAATGAATTGGTAAGAAATATTTAATTTTTTGACACATCCCTACCCATAACTACCCTTAAAACAAAAAAACCAAAAAAAAAAAAAAAAACAAGAGGAATTCGAGGCAAATCGGCCTCTAGCACTGCCTTTTTTTTTTCATACGATATTACCTTTCACGGCCTGGGTGAAGGAGACGATGAATGCTAACATAAAAAAAATTATTTGGAGGTCCGGGGTAAAATACAAGTGGTGCTCAACATGGTTTTAATTAGTTGAAATAATAAGACCAGTATTTTTTGTTAAGTAATGCTAGAGATATTAAATTTTTTATTAAATAAATGATCAAATATCTCACATAAGTGTGGAGTTCACAAAAATACACTCATATGAGACATTTGTTACAAAATTTAAGACTTATAACATTTTCATTTTTTGGTAGTTTTCAAATTAACAAGTGTCATCTTATTAATGGACCAGACAATATCCAAGACCACCAAATAGCTTCTCATCTAATATCCAGGTGATGTGACCACGATGATGTGTAAAATAATTTTTGTTTTATAAATTTTAAAATGTCATAACTTTTTGGAGAAATTACTTAACAATGACACTACAACAAAATTATAAAAAAAAATTATGATTTTAATTATTAATATATATATAATTTATCATTTATCTATAATTTTCTTTAAAAACATACACTACATTGAAATTTTTTTTGAACTTTTATTTTAGAGAAAATTAGTCTAAAGTCCCTTTCTCATTTTTAGTAATGAGAGAAGTCCACAATATTATTTTGTAATGTCTAAGATCCCCATTCACTCCATATATCTCACCTATTCTCATTCTCTCTCTATCTCTCTCTCATCTTTGTCGATGCTTCTCTCGCGGTCACCACCTTTTCGTTGCTACCTTTAACGTCCCGTCTCTCTCTCTCCCTCTCTCAGTTCCGAACGTTGCTCAACACCGCCACACCAGATCTGTAAGTCTCATTTACAAGTCTCTCTCTCAGATCTCTCTCTCTATTTCTCTCCCCCCTCAAATCTCCTCCGATCTAAGATCTGAGGCCTCTGTAAATGAGAATTGGCCGGATTTAACCGTTTTGGTGTCGCCATTTTTGGAGTGAAGGTCTAGTTTGAAGAGAGAAAGAGAGAGAGAGAGAATCTCAGTGGTGTGGATGTTTCTTTAGCGACAGTCGAAAGCTTCAATTTTGTCGGTCCGCTATTGAATTTGAGCTCAGAGATCCTCAAACATTTAGATACTTTTGATATGTTGGTACTCTACTCTGAATTGCAAATTGTACATAAAAAGGGACATACAAAAGATAGCTACAAGATTTTACTGAGATAGATTATGGAATCAAAATTAATAGGCATAAACAAGTCTTGATGTTTGATATTTCACAATGAGGGTGCAATTGTCCCAAATATGCAGTGCTGAGAGTTGGGTGATCACTGATCAGAAATGAATGTCACGTACAAGTTTAAAATGGTTAAGAATCCAAAGATCTGTGCCAGAGATATGGAAGATGTGGAGCTTGAAACCATCATGAACACACTACTCTTACAGCTGCAAATAGGCTAGTAAATTGAACAAGTCAGGCCAAAATGTTGTGCATTATGTGAGCTGATGAGGACTTTACAGTGCAGACTTGGAGAATTACCTCATATATGTCCTTGGTAAGATCTCTCTCCCTCAAAATCCTTATTGATACATATTGTATATGCCTTTAACGGTTTCAATTTTTACTGGATTTCTCTAGTTTGAACTTCAAGAAATTTTAATTTTTTCTGGTTTGAATCCAGAGAAGCTAGAGAAATTCTTTGTGAACAAAGCTAGAGAAATTTCAATTTTCTCTGAATTTCCCTGGTTTGAACCCAGAGAAATTCTTCTTTCAGTCAGTTGGTTTCTCTCTCTCTTTCTCTCTCTCTCTCTATATATATATATGTATATTGGTTGTTGTTGCTGCTTATTTAAGTGATCGATTTTGTGTATTGCACATCATAATTGGGAAGGCAGAGAAATTTTCTAGTTTGAACCTAGAGAAATTTTTGCGAAAACTAGAGAAATTCTCTGGGAAGAAATTTTCTAGAAAGTCCAGAGAAATTCTCTTGATCAAATTTTCTCTAAATCAATGTTAAGGGACCTTAGACATTATGAAAATATTAGATGTCTTTTATGCTATAAAATTTTAATATTAGGGATCTTAAAAAAAAATCTTCTTTATTTTATACATCTGATTTAATATATATATATATTTAGAATATATTTGTTGAGATCTATTAAATAAGATCAATATTGATTATAAAATTATATAAAAATAAAAAATAATTTTTTAGCCAAACAATTGTATGGAACATTATTGGGATTTTGGGTGAGACCCCCCCTCCCCTTTTGGGCCTTTTTGTAAGATAAATGACAACTCAATAAATTCTCCTTCAAAAAGCCCCTGAGTAGGAGAAGCCCAGCTCAATAAGGACATTCTATAATTTGTATTTTTTTTGGACCATATTGCCTTCATATATATATATATATATGTATATATATCATATATTTGAACAATCTCAGCTCATGCATATACTAATCTTGAAGACGATCTACGAAGTGAAGATGGTCTGCGAAATCCATGAAGACGATCTCAAATCTGAAGATCTCACGACTGACGATCTCGCCTTTGGTCAACAATACACGATCTCGCCATCGAAGATCAACACTCTCAATTAAATAAGAGATTGCGTTTCAAATTTGTACAAATTTGTATCAGATTTAGAGAGTTTCATCGAGATTTGTGAGTGTTGATGGAGTTTTAGAGGTTTTGCTTCAATCACGTGTTTGATTATTGTTCGAGTTCAATCAGGTATATTGATTAGTTTTTTTGTTTTTGTTTTATTCTTGTTGATTTGCCGAATTCAATTAGGTGTGTGCTCTATTTTTGTTTGACAGAATGAGAGTAAAATTTTACTCTGATTTGTGCTCTATTTTTGTTTGACATAATGAGAGTAAAATTTTACTCTGGTTTGTGCTCTGTTTTTGTTTGACAGAATGACAGTAAAATTTTACTTAGGTATGTGTTGTGCTTTTGTTTGATAAAATGAGAGTAAAATTTTACTCTGGCATGTGCTCTATTTTTGTTTGATAAAATGTTGCTCTGTTTTGTTTGATAAAATGAGAGTAAACTTTTACTTTGATGTTATCTGTTTTGTTTTTTATTATTTTTTTATACAATGACAGTAAAATTTTACTCTGTTATTGCGTACTTCTGTTATCTGTTTTTGGACTCCCAGTGACATTACTGTCAGTTGATTGCAGATTTGAAAAATGGTTCCATCTCTTATGTTGTTATGCAAGTATGGTGATCATACCATTGCGTTCAAGGTTGTGTCAAACTGTACGTTGAAAGACTTAACTGATTTCTTAAGTTGTAAATTGAAGAAGTTTGACAGTAGTGGTTCCATACTATTATCGTACTGTTTACTTGGACATTCGCAATGCATGATTGATGATGATTCTAATTTTCATAATATGTTGCCGTTTGTTTATCTCCTTTGTGTTGACCAGGTTGATGTGACTGTTACTGAAATGGGCATTTCAAATGAAAAACATGGAGTTAGAGAATTGAGTGAGGCTAGTGGATCCAACGTTATTGATGATAAAATGGATTTACTCCCTATGTTTTGTCAACATGAAAAAAGGACTTTGTTGTCTTCTAGATGGGTGAATGGAATTGCTCATGTAGGTCAAAGATTATTGGAGGTGCAAAGGATTTCCGAACTGTATTATGTAAATATGCCATTGAAATAGGATTTGAGTTTGTGTATCTGAAGAATGAGAAGTGTTAGGTCACCACTGTGTGTTCAATACGGGAGTCTAAAGGTTGTTTATGGCGAGTACATACATCTCTAGAGAGTGCTAATAATTTTTTCTACATTAGGACTCTACATGATGAGCATAGTTGTGGAGCTGTAATTCGTACTTCTAAAAACTCAAGGATGAGTTCAAATTTGGTTGTAAGTTTGATTGTTAATGAAGTTCGTGCAAATCCCTAAACTTGTCTAATTGATGTTGTGCGTCAATTTACAGATGGACTCACCATTACATACAGTCATGCTTGGTTGGGAGTTGAGAAAGTTAGGACTACTACTTTTAGAGATTTTTCTATGTCTTATGATGAGATTCGATGGCATATGGATATTGTGATGATCACAAATCCTAGTAGCTATTTGCAACTTGATTATAACCATCAAAGTGGACAGTTCAAGAGGTTTTTTGTTACAATTAATGCTTCTATTCAAGGATTTAGGCATTGTCGTCCTCTATTGTTTATCAATGGTACTTTTCTGAAGGGACAATATAAGGGCACCTTGTTAACAGTTACAGCGAAGGATGGGGATCAAGGTACATATTACCATAGTTTATTGAAAAGTAACAAGTTACTTATTCTCAGAGTAACATGTTACTGTTATTCAAAGTAAAAATTACTATATTTGTCCTTTTTGTTTAATATACTTACTAATTGTAAAATGTTATTTTTCAGGTTTTTTCCCTCTTGTAATGGCAATTGTCGATATAGAGACTACAGACAATTAGAAATGATTTTTTATGCATTTGTCAAATATATTGTTAGATGAAAGACCAATTACCTTCATATCTGATCAGAACACTGGACTTTTGGAGGCTTTACCCAAGGTTTTACCTACTACTTACCACTATTTTTGTCTCCAATACTTGAAGGCCAATTTGAGGGATAGGTTCTCCAGTCCAAGTTTCAGCAATACTTTCAGGAGTAGAATAGTTTTTTTTGTTTTCTTCATGTGCTTATGCTCCGACAGTGGGATGTTTTAATCAGTGTTTGAAAGAATTACAAGATAAGAGAAAATGCGTCATTTGTAGGTTTCTATCTAATTTACCTTATGACAAGTGGACTAATGCATATTTTAAAGGACAAAGATACGGTGAAATGCACTCAAATGTGACAGAGTCTTTCAATTCATGGATCCGTCAAGCTCGTCATTTGCCCACTACGAAGATGATTGATTCAATTAGGTTGAAGATCATGGATTTGATGTCAAGAAGGAGAGAACAAGCTAAGAAATGGAATACATTTCTATGTCCGGAGATGGATTCAACATTAGTAAATGCTCTTAAAAGTGGAAAAACTTGGTTGGTTAGTCGTTCAAGTGATTATGTTTTTGAGGTTCAATCCCAGCCATCAGTTAGCATTGACCTCTTGAATAGAACTTGCTCGTGTTACCAATGGAAATTGAATGGATTTCTTTGTGCTCACGCGGCGACCATTATCCAAAAGAGCAGAGGTGATTTGTATGCACATGTGGAACTATTTTATTACACTAGCAAGTTCAAAGCTTGCTATGCTAAGTCCGTTTATCCAATACCCATCGTTGAGAAACCTCTTGTAGCTATGGATGATCCTGTTGTCCTTCCTCTAATTTGTAAGAAGCCACCTGGTAGGCCAAGGAAGAATAGGATTCCATTTAGGGGGGAGAAAATAAAACGAGTACAGTGTGGTAGATACGAGAAGTACGGTCATAATAAGAAGACTTGTAAAGAGACATTGCCATGAAAGACATTATTACTTTGTAATAAAAGTACGAAAATAATGCAATTCTTCTGCAATAAATAGTCCATAGCAATAAGAGTCTAGTCTTTTAGACTAGACTTGTAAGGAGACATTGCAATAAAAGATATTTTTACTATGTTTTTAAATGGTTGGCTATCCAAGTTTCTGATTTGCTTTGTGGTTGAATTTGACATTTTAATATAATTTTTTTAATGTAGTTGAATAAGTTTTATGTAAAGGAACTTATAATGGAGTTTGTCCAGTAAGTGTGAAGGATTGAAGTAAAATTCTAGTCTAAAATGAAGTAAACATGAAATTAAAACTTTACCGCCTTTTAGAGTAAAATTTTACTATCTTGTTGAATAGTTGTCTATGGCTGTGCTCAGCCTGTGCTTCCAAAGTACAATTTCGCTGTACTTCAGAGTAAACTTTTACTTTATTGCGGCGTAAAATTTTACTTTTTTCAGAGTAAAACATCACCTTCATTAACATGAAAGTAAAACTTTACTGTCTTTCAGAGTAAAATTTTACTATCTTTTAGAGAAATTTACTTTGCAATGAAAGTAAAATTTTACTATATTGTTGAATGGTTGTCTATGAGTCTGTGGTTTCAGAGTAAAATTTTACTTTATTTCAGAGTAAAATTGTATTTTATTTGAAAGTAAAATAATTCTTTAGTTCAGAATAAAATTTTACTTTATTGCATAGTAAATTTTACTTTATTGCAGAGTAAAATTTTACTTTATTCAGAGTAAAACATTACCTTCATTCACATGAAAGTAAAACTTTACTACTTTTCAAAGTAAAATTTTACTATCTTGTAGAGAAATTTACTCTGAAATGAAAGTAAAATTTTCCTATATTGTGGAATGGTTGTTTATGAGCCTGTGGTTTTAGAGTAAAATTTTACTTTATTTAAGAGTAAAATTTTACTATATCGTTGAATAGTTGTCTATGAGCCTCTAGTTTCAAAGTAAAATTTTACTTTATTTCAGAGTAAAATTTTACTGTCAGACAGTATGTATGTCCCATTGAAAAATATTTTCAACCTACATCAAAATTTACCACGATACACAAACTCCCCTGATGCTTATCATGCAATCTTTGTGCAAAAAAAATCTAACAAAACAACCACAGATATTTGTAATGACCCCAAAATGTACGGCGTAATTATCAGTAATTACTTATGTGTTTATATGAATTAATTGAAGAATATCTGTTTGAATTAGAAGAATATCTGTTGAGATGACAACTTAGGGACTGGAATTGATGACCGTAATGGGTTCAGAAAACGAAATTGAGCACGTTTATGTGATACCGGGAATTTTTAGAACCATTTGGGAAAATAAATTGAGAATTGAATTTCGTCTGAATCGCTAAGTCTTGTTTGGCTCATGTTTATGGCACAATTCTATATTTATGATATATAGATAAGGATAAGGACTATGTTGACCATGTATTGACTCAACAAAAGAGGAAAGAAAATATCTAAGAGAGAGAGAGAGAGAGGGAGTTCGTGAGAAAGGGAAGAAAAGGGGAAATCAAGCTTAAATCTTCCTCAATTAAAGAATCAAGGTAAGGATCTTCTCTAAATTCTTGAAGTAAGGTTGATGCATCAATGATCTCATGTTAAATAAGAGGATTGAAAGGGGAAATATGTTTAATTTGAGCATGCATGGCATGAATAGATGATTTATGGTTATATTTGTCATATTTTGAGGAAGAACCTCCATGGATTTAAGAATGAAGCTTTTATGAACATGTTTTATGATTTTTCATCTTAAATCAAGGTTTGATCTTGTGCATGATGCATTTGGGTTTTGTTTAGAAGTTTTGAAGCTTATGTTAAAGTGTTTTCAAGTGTTTTTGGCCTTGAATTTTATGATTTTGGAAGTTGATTTTGCAAAAATGGAGGCCACAGTTTAGCAGGAAATGGACTGGTTTTTCACCTAAATTTTCGAACTCTGCTCGAGCGGGGGTTTTGCCGCTCGAGCGGGAATTTCGCACATCCAGTATTTTTGTCACAGTTTACAGTCCGCTCGAGCGGGGGTTTTGCCGCTCGAGCGAGGACCTATTTTTCAGAAATTTCGCAGAGTGTTCCAATGCATGTTTTGGCATCCTCATTACATTTTTAGGCATTCCAAAGCCTTAATTAAGTTAAGATAATGAGATTATGAGATGGCAGCACCATTAAGAGATTACATGCAGGTGTTTACTCTATGTGTTAAGAAGTTATGCTATAATGTTTGTATTTGTAGGTCAAACCTCGAAGACCGTGCAACCGGTTTTGGAAACCCACTGTGAATAACATTTCTGTAAAGATATGTTAGTATGATCGATGTTTAAAAAGTGCTATGTTATGTTATGGTTTTGAAATGATAAATGTTTTCTGTGAACGAAGGTCCAGTTTGCGAATCTAGTATGACATCCATAGATAGTTTTTAAGTCGTGGGGGGGGACGGCATAAAAGTGCAGGCCCATGATCAATAGAGTCATGGGGGACGGCATGGAAATGCAGGCCCATGACCAGTTTACGAGATCTCGGTATGTGTTTAATCGGTGTTCGGGAACGGTTACTCTAGTCGTTGGACGACAAACGTTATGTTATGTTATGTTATGTTCTATGGAGTATGCCATTATGTGTGTTCTTATGAGATGATTATGATTATATATATGAACGTTATGTTTTACGGATTTATATGAAATGTTGGAATTCGTTCACTAACTCTTTACTTTAATGTTACTTGCTGAGCTTTAGCTCATTGTTTGTATTTATGTATTTATAGGTGAGCATTCTGGGAGTCAAGCCTAGGCGGAGTCCAAGCTGAGCCGCCATTTTGAAGCCTACCTGATGTTTTGTGTGCCTCCGAGCTAGGGCTAGGCCTGGAAGGCCGTACGAGCTTTGTTTTTGTTATAACTGTGGCACGTGCTTATGTTCGTTTTGTATATGATATTTTTGTTTCATGTTATGTAAAGTTAGTAGGTAAATTAACATTTTTGGCATGTAATGTATGTTCATATATATGCACAGCTCTTTGGACTATAGTGTTTGTTTTCGCTTCCGCGAGCTCCATATATTTATGTTTTGTTCAGGAAGGCCTGTGGTAATCTAGGATTACTGGCCGGTTACAATGCCAAACTTTTTGGGGCGGGTTTGGGTCGTGACAATATTATCAAAACACACAAGTATAACCTGTATCATTGTATTCTATCCATAACAACATTCATTCCTAGTTAAAACAATATCTTACTATAATAATGTATTAATCATCAAATCACAGTAAAATTTACTAGAACAATAGACATAGTATGTACTATCTATTATTCTTTTAGTATTCTTTCACTTACAATTACTTTTTCAGCATTTTTTCATTTACAAAAAGTAAAATTACATACATCATTCACAGTAATTTCCAAAAGTTGTCCACATCATCATCCTCAAGGTCTTATCTCTTAGCTATTTTTCTTTTGAGGTTGAATTGTTCCTCACTCCATGCTTCTGGATAATCATTCAAAAATTGATGCACTATTGATGCTCGGAAATTGTTAATTTCATTATCTTCTATAGAATTTGCAATAGGCTCATCTTGTATGATTTGGCGCATGATATAATGTACAATAATTCAGCAATCAACACTATTAATAAAAATGAAGATCTTGTTAGATTTACTCAAACTTGAAAACTACCAATTCAAGCATGTAATAGTAACGTGAAATACTTACGATGTTGGGCATTATTGTGAACTATCTTTCATCGAAACCAAGTTTACAAACTTTCTTGTACCTCTCTTCCTTTTGTTGCCCAACTTGTTCTCCACATATGTTATCTAATATCATTGCATAATTGTTTAGTCACAATTAAATACAAGAATAAAACACAGTAAAAATTTACTGTTAATGTGATGCAGAGCACTAACAATCTGTTTTGCATCCTTAAGGTAATGATCATCTTTGTTGCCTCTTGGCCTTAAAGAATTGTAATGCCTCCACTCATCAAATTCAATGTCCAATACAAGGAACATCCAGTGATAGGGTTTTTTTTTCCTTCTTGTCTCCTTTGGAGTTTATGCAAAAATGAAGAAATCTGTATCCACTCAAATCTTGCTCAAGCACTTCGTCAATTAAATGATTTCTCAAATCTCCATAACCCCATTTCACTAATGATTGCATTTAATCATATAAGAGTGTCATGTGTCAAGTTGTGTTGGTGACACACTATATGAGTTATCAATATTTGGCAAACCAAATAGTAAACATTAACTCTAAAATACAGCACAATGCTACACTAAACCACAGTAAAAGTTTATTAATTCAAAATAAACACAAATTGATAGCTTACCCAACAAAGGCTTCAGAAAGAGAATGATTTATTCTTTTCTGGCTTCTTTGCTTGTTGCTCAATCTGAAGCATTTCTACAAAGTTGTCAATGACCTATAAAAACAAAAATAAATTAAATACATGTTAATAAAATGAACTATTTTTAGTTATTGAAGTGAAAATTTTATGGCCACTTACACTATTTGCAGTATCACCATCTCTCATAATTGCATCCACATCATGCAATGTAACATATACTCTATTTTCTGTGCCGAACCATATGATTGCACTAGTCATAAGGTAAAAAAAAATGTTGATTAACACGTTGCAATTTGATAATAGTAAAAATCTGTTGTTTGATAAAATTAAAATGGTCTTACTCTGTAGTTTCCAAATTATAAATCTTGCTTAGTAGACGCTTATCATTCTCATCAAGCAATTTGCATATTGCAGCCTTATCTGGAAACAAAACACTTTCAATTGATTTTGGTTGGCTTAGAGGCAAGTTGTCAACACAAATCACTTCTTTTCATATCACTTCAATTGCTTGTTTTGTGGTCTTTTTTTTCCCTGGCTCTCTTGTCTCACATTCAAAATTAGACATTTATTTTTTTTTCCTCGCCTTCATTTTGATTTTCTTGACTATGGATGTTTGCAATGGCTCTATGACTACAAGTGTTTCTTTCAATGTAGCCTAAATCTCAATGTTTTGCTCTTGTTATACTCCTTTAGCATGTGGCATTTCTTTAGAAACAAAAGCTTAGGTAGCCGCATGAACTGCATTTTCTTCAATTTGTCCAACCAATTCTTTATTTTCATATTCGAGTACTTCAAACTCCTTTCTTAGTTTCTCCATTTCTTTCTCTGTGTTGCTCATCTTTTCCATCATATCTTTTGTTTTCGCCTCTTGATCCTCTTGTATTTTTCGCATTATTTCCCTCATTTTCTTTAGTTCTTCAATTTAGGCCTGTAAATGGATCGGATTCGGATCGGATCTGTCAAAATCCGAATCCGAATCCGATTATGTCAAACCCGAATCCGATCCGAATCCGTTTAGTCTATATCCGATTATAGATATCCGAATCCGAATCCGATGATTTCGGATATCCGATCCGATAATCCGATCCGATCCATTTATTTATTTATTGAGCTACAATTTTATATAATTTGATTTTTTTTTTCATTTTGTATTTTTTTTCATTCAAATTGAGAATACTCGGATCGGATTATCGGGTTATCGGATCGGATCGGATTTTTGCAGATTTAATCCATTTAATAAATGGATTAAACGGATTCGGATTATCGGATTATCGGATCGGATTTTTTGTAAACGGATTCGGATTATCGGATTCGGATTCGGGTCGGATTCGGGTTAAATCCGATCCATTGACAGCCCTACTTCAATTAATGCCATATTCTCACTTTTTAGCCTGTTGTTTTCTTTTTGAACTCGTTCTAATCTCCCAAGATCAATGAAGTCCTTCAAAGGTTGATCATTTCATATAGCTTCAGCTACATGATCTTCATCTTCTTCAATCTCTAAATTTTCCTCTATGTCCATTGCATCTTCTTCCTCATGATTGCGAGTGAGATTCGTTTCTTCTCTGGAAATGGGGTTCAATTGATTATGATTCATCTGCATTTGAAAATTAGAAAAAGAAAAGAAGTCAACAATGAAGCAAACTTTAACCAACAGAGTAAAATTTTGCTCTGTTTGAAAGTAAAACTTTACTCTGATTGTAAGTAAACTTTTACTCTGAATTTAAGTAAAATTTTACTCTGTCCAAGAGTAACATTTTATTATGTAACTATAATTTTAAGCAAAGCGAACCAATAAGGCTGAGATTGAAAAAATGATACCTCTTCAGGCTTCAGATTTTACAATGACCTCTTCATTAGCTTTTTCCTCAACTTTGGTAAGTCCCATCGAAAGAGCCTTGGATACAAATTTTTGCCTTTAGGTTGAATGAGGGTAGTGTGCTCGCATAACCAGTACTGTAAAATAAAAAATCGAAATTAGTTAATTCTCTAAAGATGGATTATGTAATATTTCAAGTAGTTCAATTTACTTACTAAAAGAAAAAGTACACATCCAGTCACATTTTCAAGACTTCCTAATGAAGACTGGATTGAAGTAGTCAATGTATACAACTGCACTTGACTATGTATATGAGTTCATCATTTCCAAATCTTCTATAAGGGCGACAAAAGCCCATCCAACTGTTAGACCGGTTGTTGGGAATAACAAAGTTGCCACAACGAATAAACACATTATTCGTGCAACATCCTGAACATCAACGGTCGTTGTGCCTTTCAATGCATCTCCTAATGCCTCTCGCAAAATATTTACTGATACTCTTGACATATTATGAAACCTTCTCTGGACAAAATGTGTTTCTTGTTTCTTTCCATATGAGACATCTACTTTTTTTGTTCCCAACTTTATCCCAAAAATCAAAGTAACATAACTGTCTCGTATGTCACATGTTTCCCCCCCCCCTCCCCCCCACGCTTGAATCCCTTTGCATGAAAATCATAACACTTGATCACATCTATGACATTATTGTCAACTTTCTTAAACTTTTCAACACCACATCTTTTTTCTTCCAAAAAAATTTGAATAACATCCCAAAAGATGTTCTCTCGAGGGCAGTAATATGCCTTTCAGTGAACTTCATGTCTCACATTAGGTTTATCAATGAAACAATATTTGACCTATATTATTTCACGTAATTCTCCCTCTCCCGTACTCCATGTACAATATTCGACTTTGAAGGTTTTCTTGTTGAAGGCATTGGATTGCTTTCATGAGAGCTTTCATCCTCACTAGGGGAGCACTTTCTCAGTCTCGTTGATGCAAGCACAAAATCATCATTACATGCATCATCCATATTGCTCATGGATTTTTTGCTGCGCTTTTCGGGGAGTTTCTTCTTTTCTATAACTGTTGGTGGAACTTCAAAATCATCGTCATCATCACCATCCTTACGCTAACCAACCATTTTTTAACACTAAAAAGTTTCCCTGTATCAATAGTGTAACATTTTACTTTAAACAACAAAGTAACAAAACAATAAGCACTAAAAAAAATGAAGAATAATGCAACAAAATAAAAATGCAAAAACATTGTAATGAAACAGTAAAGTTTTACTGTGAAAATAAAATTTTACTCTGATTGGAAGTAAATTTTACTCCGAACAATATATCCTAGGAAATAAACAAAAACACCTACAAAAATTCAACAACCAATAATATTGACAAAGGTACATCGCCATATTCAAGAAATGATGGCGAAGAAACAGAGATAGTTCTAGCGAAGTATAGAAATTACATATAAAGACCACAAAAAGATAAATTCAACAAAATACACTACAATCATATTCGTATACATAAATAGATAAATATATATAAACAAATATATTCATATACAAATTAATATACACGTTTATATAATAAGCAAAGGCTAGAGAACACATAAAGCAAGAAATCAAGAGGCATTGATGAAATCATAAAAATGCACAAACATTGTAATGAAACAGTAAAGTTGTAAAGTAAAATTTTACTCTGAACAATATACACTAGGGGTGCAACTCGGGCGGGCTCAACCCGAGCAACCCGAGCCCAGCCCGAGTTTTTTTAGGGCTTGGGCAACTATATCTTGTAATCTGGACGGGCCTGGGCAGATTTTTGATGCCCGAATTGTAATTCGGGCCGGGCTTGGGCAGAACCAATGGCCAACCCGAGCAACCTGAACCCGAATTAAATTTAATATATTATATAAATTATATAATATATAATATATATATAATATAATAAATTATATAATATATATAAATTAAGTAAAAGAGTTAGTCTTAATTTTTAATTTTTATTTTTTGGTGACCAGAAAATAACTTTGAATAATTCTCAATTCTTTGTTAATTATCAATTCTACCTACAGGTTTCAAAACAAATCTACCTACAAGTTTCTGGGCAATTCGGGCAATTCGGGCTAACCCGAGTTCAAAATACAAAGCTTGGGCCGGGCTTGGGCAGCAAAGCTCGGGTTCATGTTCGGGCTTGGGCGGGCTTGGGCACTGCTCTGGGCAATTCGGGTCGGGCTTGGGCAGACCCCCAACCCGACCGAACCCGCCCGAGTTGCACCCCTAATATACACTAGAAGATAAATAAACAAAATAAATAAATAAAAAACATATATTGAACAATATACACTACAATCACATTCACATACATAAATAGATACATATATACACACATATATTCATATACACATTGATATACACATTTCTATGATAAGCAAAGGCTAAAGAACACATACAACAAGAAATTAAAAGGCATTGATGAAAACATAAAAATGCACAAATATTGTAATAAAACAGTAAAGTTTTCAAGTAAAACTTTAACATTGAAAGTAAAATTTTATTTTAAACAATATACACTAGAAAATTAAACACACAAAAAATACACATATTGAACAATATACACTACAATCACATTCACATACATAAATAGATACATATATACACACATATTTTCATATACAAATTGATATACACATTTATATAATAAGCAAAGGTTAGAGAACACATACAGCAAGAAATCAGAAGGCATTGATGAAAGATCTGCAATGCCATTGGCACCATCGCTCACGGTGGTGGTGGAAGGAGGGTTTTGAATGCTCACGGCAGTGGTGGAATGAGGGTTTCGGATACTACTGCAGTGGTGGAAGTAGGGTTTCAAATACTCACGGCAGTTATGGAATGAGGGTTTCGAATGCTACTACGATGATGGAAGTAGGGTTTCGAATGCTAGGGTTTGTGAATCACGCTTTTCAGAGCAACAAGTTAATCGATGAAACAGAGTGAGGGTGAGGGAGACAAACGGTTCATATTTGCCCATTTCTTTAGAAGGATATTTCTGTCTTTTCACCATATTTTTTTTATTTGAGGGACTTTTGGAATCATTATTTCATTCCATGGGTTTCACACAAAAAAAGCCCAATGGAAGGGACTTTTGACCAAATTTCCCAACATTATTATGCAAACTGAGAAATTCTTAGTCTTGTATAGCTGAAAATTTTCTCAACTCAGTTTGTGAAATTTTTTTAATTTGGAAATTTTCTCAAATTTTTAGTTTGTGAAAAAAGATAAAGTTCAGAAAAAATACTATTTACCTTGTTTGGTTATCTCTGAGGTGTATTTAAAAAATATAATATTTTTGAATTTTTTTTAAAAAAAAATTACCGAACACAAAAAATATTTTAAAAAAATACTAAAATTCAATACCTTTTTTTTTTAATTTTGAAAATCAATTAGCTTGTTTGGTTTGGATTTTCAGAAAATTGAATTTTTTTTGTTTTTTATTTTCACTGAATTTTTTTACTATTCTATGCAATTTTTTTTAATTTTTAGATACACCTAACATAAATGCACTTAAAAGTGCAATATTTGTGAAAAAAATTCTTTTAAAAATTTACTAAATACCAAAAATTTATAATAAAAAAAATAATTGAGAATTCAATATATTTTTCATATTCTTGTGTATCTATTGATTTTTTAAAATATTTTTTTACAAATAACTTACTTTTTAGATATATCTCAGTAAGGTGTATCTAAAAAAATTAAAAAACTAAAATTAAAAAACTCAATTTTCAAAAAATTGAGTACAGAAAATTAAAACCAAACGTATTGAATGATTTTTTAAAAAAAAAATTTGTACAAATTTTATAATTTTTAACTATATCAAGATTAAGTGCATCTAAAAATCAAAAAATAAATGATTAAAATATTTTTAAAAATCACTAAAAATATAAAAAATACTATTATTTTTGAAAACTCAAAACCAGACTGAGTGATTGCTCCACATTGTAACTTCATTCAATCTCGTTGTGTAGATTTCAAATATATAAATTTTAGTATAGTAATAAAAAAAAATAGTATAACAAAAATTATAATGCTTTAAAGTTTCAAACACTAAAGGAAAAAGGGGGGAAAAAAAAGCAAGCATTACTCTTGCCCAAAATTCACATCAAAATGAAGATGTAAGCATTACTCTTGCCCAAAATTCACATACATGCATTTGAGGATTTTTGGGGAAAAAAAGGTGCTAGTAGGAGTTATTGGGTTAACACTTTTTAAAGAGAATCTTATCTCAAATAAATATACAAAATTGTACTTGCTAGTAAATGTCTCAAAAATTAATTCTAATAGCCAAATTTAACAGAAATATAGAACAAGAAATAAGAATCTGGCTACGGACACACCATTTTTTTATTGCATATTCTGCACCCAGTGTAAATTGGATGCAGAATATGTACTAAAAAATAGTGTTTTTAATCTTTCTCAAGAAATAAATTAGATTTAAGCATGGTAAAGCATTTGCAAAATTTTACGCAAAGCTTTTAACATAAAATTCTGATTTTTATTTTTTATTCAGGTCCATTTTATGTCGAACAAAATCAATCTATATTTATGAACATTTTCCTGTGATTTGGTTTTTAGTCCACAAACTTGTAAGCATTATATCTATCAGTACTAGCCATGCCCAAACGTCAAATTTCGTTCAAGGCCATATTATAGTTTTTTTTTTTTTAATTCTACAATTTGTTTAAGTACTTAATAATTATCTTCAAATAAGGAAATCAATTAAGAATATCCATATAAGAAGTAATATAAAATGATGATAAAAAAAAGGGTAAACTACCAATAGGTCCTACTTTTGAGACTTATTACCCATTAAGTCCTATTGATAAATTTATTAAGTGATAAAGATAAATTTATCAGTCTTTTATTTTTATGAATAAATTTATAGTGATAAATTTATCAGTCTCTTTGTTTTTATGAATAAATTTATAGTGATAAATTTATCAATATCTTATTTTTATAGTGTTAAATTTATTAGTTAGGACCTGTAGATAAATAAGTCTAGTTAATAGGACTAATTGGTAAGTACCCCTAAAAAAAACCGATAATATTGTGACGTTTGGTAATGTTTACGTTTTTTTGTTTATGTTTATAAAAAAAAATTATAAATTAGTTTTTATTTATTTTTAGAAAAACAAACTGCAAACATGTTTAGTTTGAAGAAAATATTTTAAAAAATTTAAAAACAAAAACTCAAAAACATATTTGTTAATTTTAATGCATAAAATGTTTATTTATGACAATGAAAATCATACAAATCATAATTTCCGTGCTTTTGGGTTTTCAAATCTGATTTAACATCTTTTTGGTGTTTATGTTTTTCAGCCTTATTTATAAACTGAGACTAACTATTTATAAATCAAAAAAATTATCAAACAAATTTTTATGTTAATTTTTTAAAATTTTATAAATATTTACAAAAATTTTTAAAAAAATAGTTACCAAACAGACCATTTTAATAATCTCTCTTAAAATTATTAAGACTATTTCAAGCTAAGCATACCGAAAGCTAGAAATGTTTACCCACAAAAATTTCATTTATGGAACCACCATCATACTTTGTTTTATTTTCATTTTTTTTTTTTTTGGTACATGGGTGTTCTCTCTCTAGAGTTGAGAACCAGCATCATACAATCCAAGAAAAAATATTACTTGCTATTAAGAAACACACACATATAGATAGATAGATACCAATTGGTTGTTGGCCGAGTGGTGATTGGAGCTCGGCTTGGAAGGACGGACTACGGTTCGATTCCCCGCAACGCCAATTGGGAGGGGACTTGAGCCTATAAATCCAGAACTGCTCCCCGAATCCGGATTAGTCGGCCAGTGGGTCGGATACCGGGTGGTTGAACCGGAAAAAAAAAAAAAAATAGATAGATAGATTCCTCAGTAGTTTGAGAGTACAGTCACGTAATATTTCATAATAATATGATTGACAAAGAAAGTGGAATATTAATTATTTGTGTGGATGAATGAGAAATATAAAAAGATATAATAAATAATAATTAAGGACAAAACGACAAAAAAGTTTTAAAAAGTTAAAAAATTAATTTTGAACCAACTTTCTGAATTACCTAATAATATTATGAAAGTACCCAATAATTTTTCAGAGAGATAATAAAATTATGATTCCTTTTGGCTTGAGCACACAACTAGTGGTTAAAAAAGTGGATATTTATTAGAAAGGGACCCTCACCTAAGCATATTCTCTTTTTGTCCATTGAGTTGTGAGATCTTTTATCAATATTTTTTTTTTTTAAATGTAGTAAAATAACTTACTCAAGAGCTTAGCCACCATATCGATGGATCTCACTAAAAGATTAAAGGTTCGACTTCTATCTATATTGTATTCTGATATTACAAAAAAATAAAAATAAATACCCACCAACCGACTTGGAGAGTTAGTATTTCTATTATGATAAATCAATAAATAAATAATTTTCCTTGTACCACATTTACATTATTGCTTTTTATTGGTGGGGTGCTACTGGGAAAGATAAGCCAAGAGAGATAAGATGTTGTCTGGCCCATGCTCTAGAGAGAGAGAGAGAAGAGAGAGAGTGAATTGATCCATGTCTAAGCTTAATTTTTCAAGTCATTTTTGGATTGAATAATGCTTGGGACCCCCTTTTGGGGGTCACCCCCTCACCCCCCTTTGCCACATGGCGGGGGGTGATTGGAGGAGCAGGAAAAAAAAGAAAAAGAAAAAGAAAAAGTAACCAATAAGAGAGAGAGGGGGTCAAAGGGGGTGGGAGGAAAAGGGGGGATGAATCATTGTTGTTTTGGATTATCTTCTTAAGGCTGCATATGTATATAAACCTTTTTATTTTTTATTTTTATAATATCAGCTTTTACATAACCTTTGGTTTGCCTTAACTTTTTACTGTGACATTGATATTTATTCTTCTCTTTCATTCTCTGTATATGTAGCATTCTGTCTTTTGAGCATGTGATCTTCAAACTTTTTCATTGTGTGATCTTTAACCTTTTTCTTCTTTTGAATCTTAGGTATCATGTCATCAATTGAGTGTTTTCTTAGGGCTGAAGAAAACCAACTTATCCTGCATGTTACATGTGGATATTGAGATTTTTCAAAGCCAAATTTCATTTTTACCCTTGTGATTTGTTTTGATTAGTATATTAAAAGTGCATTGCTAAACTCATTAACAGTAAACCATGTTGAGGCAAACCACGTATACTTCTGTCGTTTTCTTGGAATGTAAAATTAACATTAACCCCTTATGATCTAACTCACGTGTGGTTTACCTTTTAACATTTAGAAATAAACGCATAATCACTTTATTGTTGGTACATGTTTCACATTTACTATTAATTTATTGGACAAAATTCTTGACAAACCGCTTCAGTTCACAAAGAGCAAAGAGTTATATGCTTAATGACACAGGGTGAATCGCATACAATGGTGAAGTATGCCCATTTTGCAATGTCTTGGGTTTACACATTAAGGTTGTATTTAGATTTTAAATTTGCAAAGAGCAAAAAGGAAAAAAATAATTGTATAAGTTAGTTTATTTATTTATTTTTATTTTTTTTACAACCAATCCAATATTCAAATAGAGACTTAACTTCTATTTCATTCATTTTTCTCTTTATTTTTGTTTCTTCTCATCACAAATCCCTTCCTCAAATTATTGATCCAAACAGAGCCTCACCATGGCCAAAGCATAAATAACTGTTCAATAGGGAATGGAAACAATAGCATAAACAACTAGTCAAGATGTACTGCTCTGGAAATTAAAACCCAAAAATGATATATCCATCTAATTTGAGAATTCTAAAAGAGCACTAATGATATAGAAAATCAAAATAAAAAAAATAAAAAAAAACTAAGACCAAAACATCACATCACATAAAACTCACACATCAATTAGAACTATTAGAACTCTTAATTTAGAGTTCCTTATCTTTTTTCATTAAAACCAGCCCACACTACTTTGACAATAACAATTTATTCTATCTGATGAAACATACATCTTATTTGATGTGAACATTGTCACGCTTTCGTTTTCTAAGTATGCCCTTCAAATATAATGATTGCCACATTCAATAACTATTAAATAATTTTTTTATTATTTATTAAATTGTCCAAAATTGCTAAACGATTTCCCCAATCCAAAAAAAAAAAGTCATATATTTCACAATTAACAATAAAGACTAGGCTTGGTTTGGTATAAACTAAAAAAAATTTAAAAATCAAAAAATTATTACAAAAGTCAAAAAGTCCACATTATTTGGAAAAAGCTTATGGGGAAAGCCTAGAGGTTTTTAATTATTATTTAACTCTTTGAATTCAATAACCCAAAAGTTAAAAAGTCAAAAGTCAATAAAGGTAGAATGGTCATTTCAGTTTTACTACAATATTTTATTACATATTTTTTCATAAAAAGTTAAAAAATTATTTCAAATATATATCTTTTTTTCCCTACTTTTTTAATCCCCAAAAAAAAAAATACTTATTTAAAACATCCCTAAATTGTCAAGCTTCCTCAATGGTTGAAAATTGGAGTTAAAAAGCATCATGAAATTACCTTCCTTCCTTCCTTGGCAGCCCAGGCCATTATTGGGATTTTGAAGCCAGACTCCTAAGCACAGCCCTTGAGTCAGGAGTAGCATCATGCATTGTTGAAGATCTGGGAGCATTAACAGAAGGCTGTGATTGGACACCTGGAAGAGGAAATACCCATAAATTGTGGATAGCTAAAATTATTTGTTAAGATGTGTGTTATATGACAAAAAGTGATAAAAGTGGAGCCTAAAAATATGTGTCAAGGTGTGTTAAGAGTTTGTTAATTTTAGAGAGTGAGTGATGATGCAATGGATATGTTAAGGTGTATGTTAAGATTTGTGTTAAGTGTATATATATATAAATAATAAATAATATGTGTATTATACATATAAATAATATATGTTAAAAGTGTGTGTATTTTATATATATATATATATAATATGTGTTAAGATGCAATGAATGAAGACAGGAAAGTTGGGCAGGACATCCGTCGGGTCAACCGGCCAGTTGACCGGCCAAAGGCATTTTTTTTTTTTTTTTTTTTTTGGTGTGAAGGGTCAAGACGTCCGGGAGGACAACCAGCCGGACATCCGATCAGATGACCCCAAGGCACTTTCCCACATCGCCTCTCCCTCTTCCCACTCTCTCTCGCTAGCTAAAACGCTAGTCACAGTTAACAAAGAAGTTAACAACTAACATTAACCAAACCCACTAACACACTACTTAACACTTCTATTGTGAGATCTAAACGTTACTGTAACTAGCTAAAATTTGGTCACTAACAATAACACAATCACTAACACGTCTATTGTGGATGCTCTAACCCCCTCAGCTCCAATGGAAACAATCCTAGTACAACTATTGAGTGTTTTTTTTATCCACATACTAATAATGACATAAGTACAAAATCAATCCTCTGATATCTTCTCCAACGGAGGCTAGAGATAGCACCGTGTAAAATATCATACAATTATCAATTTATATTAATTCATATCGTTCTATTTATTAATCTCAACTTAAATTTTAAAATTTATAATTCATTTTAAAATTATTCTGTTCTGTTATAATTAATATATATATATATTTTAATTTATAATAAAATATCAAAATAAAAATAAATGAGACAAATTTAAGATATGAAATTTATTACAAATTAGTAGTTATATATATGAAAAATAATATGTAAAATTAGTTTGTATTATATATATAAAAAAAATATTATATGAATTAGTGTTATATATTATGGAAAAACTTAATAATTTATTAAAATATTTTTGAATCTATCAATCTGTTCAAAATTACTTAAATTGTAATTTGTCAATCCGTCAATCTATTAATCCGTCATTCGATTTATAATTTTATTTTCAAATCGTCCAAATTACACGACACACCCCTAACTAAGGATTAGGGTTACCTTTACTAATTTGGCCAAAAAATATAGAGAAAATTACTTAACAATGACAAGTGAGAAAAATAATTACAAAAAGGTGGTAAGTGTAACTTTTTCATAAAAATTCAGGAGAAAAGTTGTACTCACAGTACTTGAGTAATTATTTTTGGTCTTATAGCCTGAACAGTAATTTTCTCCAAAGTATAAATAAATCAAGACTAGGAGGAGTTGAAAAAGATGAATTTGGAAACTGATTTATAAATCATTTCAGACTTGGGACTTATTTGGAAATAAGTTATTTTAGTAATTTTTTAATTTTTTATGAAAAAATATGTAAAAAAATAGAGAAAATAATATGATAATTTATAATAATTTTTAACCAAAATATATAGTTATGAAACGAGATTTTAGATAGCTGACAATTCCACTTTATTTATTCTATATGTTTACTTCTTTATGACATAATAAATAATTGTCTGTCCAATAAAAAGCTCAAAATTATCTTTCAGCCTAATTCATCAATGGTTCCTGTATCTCCAACTTTGTGCACAATGGATTGTAAATACTTAAAAGGTCCATTTGGATGGATCTGAATTTCATATTAAGGGATTCGGCCTTATCATTTAAGGATAATAACTCGAATTTAGATATGGTATTTTACTTATGAATTTTAAGATTAAGTTAAATAATTTTATTATGATGAATTTAAAATGACTATATAAAAGTGATTATTTGAAATCATACTTAGGCTTGGTTTGGGAAGTGGGTTGACTTTTTTCCTTTTTTGTTTTTTTGGCTATTTTAGCACAGGGCTAAAAAGTCTGATTTGGGAAAGACTTTTAGTTTTTTTAGCTTTTTTGTAAGAGAAATAATGTAATGATTATGAGTTGAATGTGATGTTTTGTCTTATTGGGACTAAAAAGCCTATTTTATTTTTTGTCGCTATTTTAACCCCAAACCCACTTCCCAAACAACCCCATAAAAGGATTCTCTTTTTAGCTACAATAATTCTACTAAAGTACATATTTTCTATCTGAACTTATCTTTTTCCTTTTTTTTTTTTTTTCCCTATCCATTTAACCTCAAATCTTTTGATTTAAAATTCATATCCATCCAAATAGATTCTAAGTGGAATTTTGAGAAGTTGGTAAAAAAATTAGTTTTTTTGCTTTTTTAATCTATTTTGTCTTTTTGAAAATAAAAAATGTGAAAGATAATATGATCCAAAATGGATAAAAAGCTAAAAGTCGGCTTTTTTTTTTGCTTCCCAAAAGACTCCTAAGACTGTGTTTGGTTGAAGGATTTGAAGAGGGATTTGGAAAGAAAAACGAAAAATGACGGTGAAATATGAATAAAATACACTTATATTTCATCTAATTTCACACATCTTTTCTTTCTTTCTTTTCAAATTCCTCTCAAATCTTTCAACCAAATACAACCTAAATAATTACTGGGCATAATCCCTAATATAACCTCAAAAGGAAAGTGGGGAATGGAACGTAAGACCTCTCGCTTTTGCTTCTCTTTTTCTTTTTCCTTGTTTTTTTTTTTTTTTTTTTGGTCTTCTTTTTTTTATTTTATTCCTACTAACACTTTTTTCCTGTATTTTCTTATCTTTGATTAGACGTCGAGTGAATGTTGACCCTACAAAGTGCTGCACTTATAACATTTCTAAAAATGTAACAAACACAGTGATCAATCAATTCTTTATACTAGGTGAATAAAGATGACAGCCAGTTGGAGTAGCAATAAAGAGACTTTTCAAATAAGGTACAACAGAAAGCACAAAATGGCAAGCACAGTGTACATATATAGGCACAGGTTTGTCAAGAATTGCATGCTTAAGCACATATGTGAAGTGCAATCTAACCTTTTATCAAATCAAAGTGGATTTAAAAGAAAGAAGACAAATTGGCCACTCAAATGTCATTAACTCAAAAGTTATCACATAGAAATCAGGAGCAAATAAGGTTAAGGTAATCTTAAAATGTTTTGCATTGTGATATTGGTAGAAGTTCTTGCAATATTAGGTGTACATAAAAAACAATCCCTATATTTTTTTTGATGATGAGTTGTTAAATAGCTGTTAAAATAATAATAAACCTTTGTAATCTTAACATAACACTTGGGTTGGTTTGGAATGTTTTAAATAAGTATACTTTTTAACTTTTTAGTGAAAAAAGTAAGAAAAAAAAGTATATTTGAGATAACTTTTTAACTTTTTTACGAAAATGTGTGTTATAAAATATTATAACAAAATTACATTTCTACCCTTGAGTGGACCTCCGACAAAGTTGCAGTGCCTGGCAGCTTTTGCATTACAATTTTTTTTTTTAGCTTTTTTTACATACTGTTGCAAATTTTGCGTGGCCCAACGTGTGTCATGTGTGTATAGATAGGGTGATGGGATGCCACAATTGGAAGGGGGAAATCTGTCTTTTTACCGTCTGAATTTTCAAGCATACATTCCCCGTCCAAACAAGGTAAAAAGATGAATTTTTTGACTTTTTAAGTAATTTTTTTAACTTTTTATCTTTTTTAGAATATGCCAAACATGCAATAAGACTTAAACAAACCCAATCATTTTCACTACCTAGGTTCTAGACTACAATTATCATTACTCATGTGTTTAATAAGTATAATATCTAGCCTTGGTGGGATGCAAATGAGACTTTTTCTTCTTTCTAGCCTACTTTGTGTGTATATTATGTAAAGAAGGAGACTAAGGCCAAGTTTGGCATCCTCCAAAAAATTCAAAAAGTCAAAAAGTCACTATCCTATTTAAGTCACATCATCTTATTTAAGTCACATCACCTCTCTAACACATCACTTCAAACCCAACCCAAATCCAACCCATATTTCATAAAAAGTCAAAAAGTGCACTTATTTAGTCTTTCCAAACTTGGCCTAAAATCCTGTAAAGTTGGTTAGGATATCCATAAAAAATAATAATAATAATAATAAGTTATGTACTAGTATAAGAGATGCTCTGCAAGTTGTAGATTTTTAAAAATGTTTTCTCCTCTGTGATTACATATTCTACAACTTACCTCATCTACACTTTCTTCCCCTTTAGTCCAGTGGAAATATGATCTTTTGAAATCCATTTAAGTGCCAGTAGAAGGGAAAAAAAATCCATCTTTTCTTGTTCATTCCCACTAGTGCTAACTCCATAACTAGGTCACAATTGAATCTACCCAATCACCATGGAACAAGATTTATTTATGAAAAGAACCTCCCTCTCCCTCAAATGGAACCTTTAACCTCCATCAATGGGGGCATGTATGTCACACAGACTATTCCAAATATATGAATTTCCTGTGTAGGACACTCAACATTTGAATAAGAGTATATATGTGTAATTGGACAATCACCTAATAAGGGTATTTAGTAATTCGAGTTTACATAAAACTATGCATAAAATTCCCATATTATGTATGAAATGTTCCATTTTACTTTAAAAAATACGTAGGTAAAATAATAAAATAAGTAATATTAAGAGATATGATTACTTTGTCATGTCCTAGTATTCTTGGGCATGAGAATTAGATTTAAATGAATTGAATATTCAGACACATTTGGACGGCCACACCTGAATCTAGTCCATCTAAAATAGACTCCATCTGCTTGATTGATGATCAGCTCATGTTTATAACACAGCCAATTTATTGGCAATTTGGGATTCCATATCAGAAAATTTATTCTACAATAGTTCTTGACATTTTCTCCATCATATAGCCATTTAGATACTTTCCACATGCTCAAACTAAAGGAAATTAGTTAAAATCTCTCCGTTGGATTCTTATTTGGTAAAAAAGATAACCCAATTTATTTTGCTTCATAAACTCCCTAAGAAGGAAGCGCATACTTGAGTAAAGATAAAATGTATATTTTTTTCTTAGACAATATTGCCAAAGTAATATGTTACTGCGAACCAGAGTAACATGTTACTATGAGATAGAGTAATATATTAACATATTACTGTTTATATCAATTTCGTCGGTAATATTTTTTTTTTTTTTTTAATAATTTCATAGTCAACATTAATCTTATTTGATAGATATTGATGAGAGGATTATAAAAATATTAATTTTATTAAAAATTGACATCTAGATGAAAGCTTTTTATGTTTGTCTTTAATACATTAAAATTTTATTATGAGGTAATTTTAACTAAACCTTCCAAATTATAATGCCAATCTGTTCTTAAATTAAAGGAATGAGAATTGGGAGAGAATTTAGGATTCTACATTGCTTTCTGGAAGTCCAGGAGTTTAATTACCCCAAATAGCCTTGAAGCAACTACCTAGCCGATGTTTTGGCACAAAAATTGCTATGAGGAAATCTTAATATATTCTTTTATGTTTTATTTTTTTCAGGTAATTATTTACATAGAAAAAAAATGGTAAATTTCAAATACACCATTAGAGGTTTGTTTTAAATACAAATTGCCTCCTACGATTTGAAAAATTACAAATACATCTGTCAAATTTTTTTATTTAACAGAATTAATTAAATAAAATTTTTAACTGTTCTCCTATACAATAATAAAATTACTTAAATTATTAATTAAAATAAATTTTTAATATCATTAAAAACTATTAATTAACTTGATAATTTATTAATAAAATGAACTATTTATTATGAAATTAAAAATCTCAAAAGGCGTGATATAATTTTCAAAACTATATGAAATAATTCATATTTTAAGTAAATTTCAAAAAGTGTGTTCGTAATTTACCCCAAAAAAAAAAAAAAAAAAGGACCTCCAACTGTTGTCATGATTGAGAGACCAACTGGGTAGCACTTGACAGTCTTGCCCTATAAGACCAGTGGCCACTAAAATACCTGCAAATTCGCAAGTAGCTCAAGGAAAACAATACATAAGGGACCCTCTAACCCCACTTCACCCAGCAGAAATATATATATATATATATATATTCTCAATTTTAAAAAAGCAAGCATGTATGTTTCATTCACCTTTTGAAATATGAAGCAGATCTACCAATCATTTCTCAATAAATTAGTAAAAAATGTTGAAAACAAGATATACATGTACATTTGATTTTAAAAAAAATCAACCATTTTGGGAAGGGAAAACATATAAAATTCCTCACCTCTGCTCAACTCCCTATTGGTAAAGCCAGAGAACAAAATTGGCTTCAACCAAACTAGCAGGCAACTGCCTCAAACTGGGCATTATCTCTGCTACTTGGGTGTCTTTAACATATTGGCAGGCTGGAAGCCAACTGAATGCAATCCTTCAATCCTCAGTTCCTTTCAATTAACTTGCCATGATCTCCTAGCCAGAACAGCCAGTCCTGAAAGCTGCTCTATAGGTTTTGTTTAATCTATTATTAAACCATGCTTGTCATAAGCTCTGTAGTCATTCTAATTCTTGATTCACTATCAGCACTTCCATGTTGATCTCCACTAACATCACTTGGGGGTGTTCTTGTCCCAAAAAGGGGAAAGGGAGAGTTAATTAAAGTTATTAACTTATCATTTTCGGACCCTTCTGAAGATCGTTCTGTAGCTGACAAAATCCTCTTAAGCTGAGGCCGCTGACAGATGATTCGCCCCTTGTTCCACCCAGGGAAGCAAAAGGATGATGATACATTATCTTTCAGAAAAGGATAGGTAGCCTTTGCAATAGGGAAGTCCCTTGTTATTGAGCTCTTCTCCATCTGCCCTCGTCTGGTTAACAGACAAATATATCATTGTTATTCGTAAACCAAACCAAGTATCTTCAAATTGATTTGAGAAGTTTTTGAGGAAATAATTAAAACAACCATTCCCATACAGTGGCATTGACATAGTAATCTATTAGCACGGTGCAATTGCAATGGATAGGGTTTCACATTTAGACAATCAACATTACTAAACAAGAGAGAGTTGAAGGAAGAATAATAATTAGGAAGAACGAACTTACACTACAACAACAGTTGCCAATTGAGGAAGATCCTCCCCATTTTTGAACATTGCATACATGTTGTTGAGCCAAATAGATATTGCTGTGCATGCACCACCTGCGCACATCCTGCAGAATCATCAACAACAATACAACAATAAAATTAATTGCACAAAACATGGTGACATATATTTTTTTTTTTTCCCTTCTTTATGGTAAGAGCAATGGATGATTGAAAAATGCTCATCATACCTGTGTACATCTACAGCCCACACAAGTTTGTTCTTACGAAACAACTCCGGAAAAAGCCCCCGCTTTGTTGCTTCATTGAGAACTCTGGCACCCCGTTCCTTCTGCCCCAGCCACCAAAGTGCTTCTAGTAGTGTGTTGTAGAACCTTATCCCCAAACCACACCCTTCAGACTTGAGTTTGTCAAACACATACTCTACCATCTGCCAGTTCGAGTCATCATCATAATCTCCCTTGATCATCTTCCCAACCACTTGATGAATATTGGATGCCCTATTTGTCAACATCTCATCCAGCAATTTATAGGCATCATCCCACCTGAAAATAAGGATGCCAGGATATGGGGTGAATTCACAAACAGGCAGATGATGAAAGAGAAACTATCTTAAAATCCACAAAACTCCAATTCATTCCACAACTAGAGCAACCAACATGCAACCAAAGTTGAATATTTAGACCTTTTCAAAATCTAATTCATGTTTTGGTTCTAAAGAGCCAAAAAGTTCTGCATAGTGTTTAAAGCTCACAAATCTATGCAGTAAAACAATAATAGTCCATCAAACTACGAGACATGGCTCCATTTCAACTCCAAACTACACTGCATTTACTCCAACATCTGGATTTGTTCCAAACACTATATTGATGGAACTATTGCAGTAAAAAGTAAAGTGAATGAGGACTGCACTATTGAAGTTGTCAAGAAAGAAGCCATGATTTAATTTCAGTCAGTCATGTGCGGAGGGGGAAATTAAGTACAACAAATATTCTCACACTGTTATATATCTAGAAATTTTGCAACTTGAATAGAAAATTTCAGCACTGTTATGTCAACAAATACTACCTATTCTTGTCAAAGAAACTACTCGCCCAGGCAACTCATTTATTCTCATTAGGAGCAAAATTTTAATCATGAAGCTCCTGCACCTTTGACCAAGTGCAGAAGTCTCTGCCAAGCCAACTGGCATTTTGGCTAGACAAACTCTCTATCCTCATACAATACAATACCACAGGTTTTATGAAGTTACATAAATTATAATCATTTTCCCAGCCTGAAACATCGTCTTGACCATACATGTTAAGAAAGAAAACGAAAGGGGGAAAGGACAAAAGAAGAAAAAAAAAAAAAAAAACATCTTCTTAGCCATCATCTCCTCCTAGCACACCTTCAAAAGCAATAGCTTTTCCCTCAAGAAGTGTTTCACTGTCTCTCACTACTCGTAACTGCCAATCTCAACAAAATTCTTACTAACAACCTTAGGAAACTCAAAAACACCGCAAATCTGAACTACTTGGGACCAGCTCATCACATGAGGGAAATTCTAACAATGTGCCTGTTTGGCAGAAATTATTTACAGCTTATTTCAGCTTTCAGCTTAATTTAAGCTATTTTGATGTGTTTGGTTTAGCTTATAGCTTATAGCTTATAGCTTTGTGGAAGTCAGAAATCAGCTTATTCTTTGAGTGGGGCAGGAGATGCTTTAAGAATAAGCTGGAAATCAGCTTAAGCTGAAAGTTATAAGCTATAAGCTATTTAGACATAAGCTATAAGCACTTTCCCACAGCTCTACCAAACAGGGCTAATGAACACTGCATATGTCTTCAATAGACCTTGTGACTCATTCATCAAAATCTATTGTTCTATAAACATCTAAGTCTAAAACCTTAAAAGCTCTGTTATCAGAATCTTACGATTCGCGATTTGATTCGCAATTTTTACAAAATCGATATGAATCTATAGGTGAATCTATTTTGAAAGTGAATCTCTAGTGAATCGCAACATTCACAATCGATTCATGATTCGATTCACTTACGATTCATGTAATTTTTGAAACTATTGAGTTCAACATATTTTAGACTCTTTTTTCTCTATTTTTTTTGTGAAAATGACATAATACAACTTCTAATAGCGTTTAATACAAAAAAAACCAATATATATACATAATTTGTTGTTATTTTAGTGATCATGAAATTTTTAATAGGATCCAATTAGATTCAGTTAGACTCAATATGTTTTTAACTTTTCTTCTCATTTTTTTTTCTTTTAAAAAATCAAAATATATCTTCTAAAAATGTTTAAAATTAAAGTAACTTACATCATAAATTATCTATTGCTATTATATTAAATTAAATATAGTTGAATATTTCATGGGTGAAGTCAATTATACATTTTAAAATATTTTAGGCTTTCAAATAAAATATTCTAAATAATTCTTTCTTATTATTTGATCATTGTTATTAGGAAAAATATGTACACTTATTGTCCAAATTTCAATATGGTCAAAATATTGTTACTTTGAAAATTGAGAGTTCGTTTTTGTTTACTGTCTTTATTAAGAATGGTTGATAAGAAATATATAAAAAGAAAAAAAATAAAATGATGATATTATATAGGAACCTTTATTAATTTGCTACTTATTAAATTAAGTGATCATCATTCAGAACAACAATCTCATTGATTTAAGTCTAAATATTTCATATTCATAAGATATGTTTAACATCCAAGTGTGTAGATATATTTGTCTAAGTAATTTAGAATAAGTGACCGAATCTTTATGATTCACAATTCGATTTGCAATTTGGTACAAGGCTATTTCGTTTCACGATTCGAATCTCGACTTGACAACTATATTTAAAAGCCAAAAAAATTTCGTATCTTGAAAGGAATTGTGTTGAGATCAAGGTGTTGGCTTAGTGGGAGAAGCGCTTCCTTACTGGGCATGATGCCCAAGTTCGAGGCTCACCATTGCATGATACAGTTTACCCTTCCCATAAAAGAAATATATTAAAAGAAATGCTACCAACCTCCTAGGACTCTTTTCTCATAGTGCATCAACAGAAGTGAGGTGCATTAGCGAGCGACTTCCTTCCCCGCTATCATGCGCAAAGCAAAGCTTAATTGATCTGTCTCAAGGCTCTCAATGAAAGAAATGTAGATCTAGTTGCTAAGATATTCTGCAGTTTTTAAAGAACTTAAGAAATGCTGTGGTCTTCTAGAGATTCGTCCTATGTAAGTGGAGTCTGGTGGCGTAGAGGAAAAACTAAAATCTTCAACTTGACAAATAAAATTCATGTGGTGAAGAGTTTTTGTAGACAGGTGGAAATGGTTAGCCAAAAACACAAAATTTCTCAAGTAGGTAATCGAGTCTTGAATCTTGATCTTATCCACACAACATTAATAAATTCACATTGATACATGCAAAACATCAACATATAAAAATAATGATTTCCTGTTAGATAGAATAGCATTGGACACATGAGATGGTAGTGTTTGCGAAGCACGGGCAAAAGATCTAGATGGAACACTCATCAAAATTTAGAAGTATGACAATTTTTTTTGTCTTTCAAGAGATTCAATTGTGTTACCTCCTAGTGTGGTTATTGTTTGTGGGATAACACCTAATTGCAAAAAGTTCAAAGAAACAGTTCACCAATGTTGAAAAAGCTGCAAGTGGATTTACAAGATCGAACATAAAGCAGATGGCTTGGTAGAGAGATACAAAGCTAGATTAATAGCTAAAGGATTCCTTCAAGAATATTGGGTCGAACCCATTTAGACATAGGGGGTATAGATATGTCATGCTCATTAGTCTAACCCATTGCTCAAATACAAGTGTAACACTCAATTTTCAGTAGCTGGTCTTTTTTAGGTCAGTACCAATAGAAGCACCTTCAACATGCACAACAAAAGCAAGCAAAACAGAGCACCTGGTGACTTGACAAGATGAAATACGGAAGTTACAAGTTTAAAGTGTTTCAAAATCGAACCAATCAAAGTGTTTCAAAATTCTGTCAACCTAAATATAAAAGATTGCTTGATGGATATTTTGGAGGATTCAGACCCAATAATGCTTAGTTCTGACATCTATTCAAATTATTGCAATGGGTTTAGTTATATATCAAAGATGATTTAACCTTTCATGCAGCTTTACAGCCTTACAAATAATCTTCTAAAATTGCACCAAAAAAGTAAACCGAGGCTTACATTAACTGGTACAATGATAGGACAGCATGGGAATCTGGTATAGGCTTATATTATATAGATCTCATAGTTGGGATGTGTTAAGGTATCTCTAGATGGCCAGTCAAATCTATAAATAATCGATGATTGTATGTAAGATATATATACTTTCATACTCAAGGATGCATGCTAGACTTTCAACTTTAGGAAATATGTTATATTTGGAAGAAATATTATAAAACATAAAACTTGGTGTATCTACTGTAAGTTGAGCCATAAGTGAACTATGATATGACCCTTTTGTTAGATATTTTTTTATGAAAACTCTTTTAGAATTCAAATTTTGTTTTTTTTTTTTCCCCCAAAGTAAATTGATATAAAGAAGACTTCTGGAAAAATTGAGCAAGATTGATTTACATTTACACCAAGCAATTAATGATTATTGATAAATAATTGTGGGTATTTGAGGTTAGAGGTGGTCGTTCTGGACCTTTGGGAGGATAGTAGGCACTTCAATGGCTTGAGATCACTAGAGGGAAAGAGGAGAAGACAAAGGTAAGCTTAGAGATAGAGAGGGTGGCATTGAGAGACATTGAACACTTAGGGTTTGTGTATTGTGATCTTTGTTATTAGAATCTTATAATTTGCGATTCAATTCGCAATTTTTGCAAAATCAATACAAATTTATGAGTGAATCTATTTTGGAAGTGAATTTCTAGTGAATCGCATGATTCACAATTAATTCACGATTTGATTCACTTTTTAGGATTCATGCAATTTTTGAAATTATTGTGTTCAACATATTTTCAGCTCTTTTTTTCTCCATCTTTCTAGTGAAAATGACATTATACAACTTCTAATAGCGTTTAATACTAAAACAACCAACATATATACATGATTTGTTGTTATTTTAGTAATCATGGAGCTTTTAATAGGATCCAATCAAATTTAGTCAAACCTAAAATATTTTTAACCTTTCTTCTCATTTTTTTTCCTTTAAAAAATCATAATATATCTTGTAAAGATGTTTAAGATTAAAGTTACACTATAAATTATCTATTACTATTTTATTAAATTGAACATAATTGAATATTTCATGTGTGAGGTCAGTTATACCTTTTAAAATACTTTAAGCTTTAAAATAAAAGATTCTAAATAATTCTTTCTTATTATTTACTCACTGTTACATAGAAAAGTATGTATGCTTATTGTCCAAATATTAATATCGTTATTAATTATTGTCACTTTGGAAATTGATAATTTGTCTATTTGGTTATTATATATATTAAGAATGGTTGATATGAAATATCTATAAAAAAAAAAAGTTAGATGGTGATCTTATATAGGAACCTTTGTTAACTTTTTACCTATTAAACTACGTGATTATCATTCAAAATAACATTTTCATTGATTTAAGTCTAAATATTTCATATTCACCAGACATATTTAACATCTAAATATGTAGATATCATGGTTATCAGAATCCCGATCCGGATCTTACGATCCTACGATCTTACGATCCATTTGAGTACAATCGATCCGGATCGTGTAAAAAATTTATTATAGGTAGGATCTTTCGATCCTGGTAATGGGATCTTATAGGATCGTGGAATCCCGATCCGAATCCGATCCTATGCGATCCAATTTACAAGTCTTGTTTTGTATTGTATGACATATTTTATTATAAATTTTATAGTTGTTATCTAAATACTAATTTATGTGATCAAAATAAATAATAAAAAATAAGTAGTATTAAATCAAATAGACTAAGAAAAACAAACTAGGAAATAAACATTCAAAATTGCGGTAATTTAAGAAAATTAACTAGTCGGAAAAACAAACTTAGCTTTAGTGGAGTCTAAGGAAGGTAAGATGATTGCAACTTTATCCCAATTTTTGGAGAGATTATTTTTGTGACTTGAATCCGCTCCACCAGTGATGCTAACGACAAACCTTATCATTCGGTTAAGCTACTCTTTTGAGTTCTTAATCTATTTTCATATCCAACTTTGTTAAATATTTTTTCTTCACTTTTTATGCATTAATGTAGATTGTAAAGTATTTTGTTATAGAATTTTTTTTCATCACCTTCTTTTTTGATGAAATACAAAACTTTTACTATCGAGTTTTCTATTTTATAATATTATATGTACATTTTACATGGAGTATTTTACTTTTTACAATATCTTCGCTTCTTTTTAATAGAAATATAGGCTCATTTTGTGTATACTTTTTAAGAAATGTTTATTTAAATTAAATTATTATGTAATTTATCTTTTTCGGTAGGATCTTACGATTCTCGATCCGATTCTACGATCCGATTCTTTAAACATCTCCAACGATCCAATGTAGGATCCCGATTTTAACAACCTTGGTAGATATATGTTTTTCAGTAATTTAAAAAAAGTGGCAGAATCTTTACGATTCACGATTTGATTCGATTCGCGATTCGGTACGAAACCATTTCGATTCACAATATGAATCTGATTTGACAACTATGATTGTAATAGATGTGTTGTTATTATTAGCTATCGTACTCATACGTTATATAGACTCCTGGAGTATTGAAGTCCAAGCAACTTGTTAGATAGGTGGCGAGCTCTCCTCAACTCAACAAGGAGCTGATATCAACCCTATTGCCATTTGTGATTCAGGATGGTAGGTATGATTCTTAGGCAGCATATCATGCATGCAAAGGCGTAAGTGTAAGAGCTCTTCTCAACTCAACAAGGAGTGGATATCAGCCCCACTGACATTTGTGATTTAGGCTAGTAGGTATGATATCTTGGGCAACGTATCATGCATGGAAAGACAGGAGTTTAAGGTCAACATCGCCTCTCTTTAAGCCTGTTCAAAGTGGCGCTATCATAGCAGCAAGATAGCCAAGCAAACCTTGAGGCCATATTTGTTTTAAGAGATGAAGGACGGGATTGAATTAGTAATAAGGTGGGTCCACAAAAATCATGTTTGTTTTGGAAAATTGCTATAGGATTAAGAGTCCCATGGGACCATGAAACCCCTCCAAAGAGGGGATTAGCAATCCCATGGGAGAGGTGGTATCGAAATCTAATCCCATGAGATTGGAGGTAAAAATATTATCTTTCCCATCACTTTACAAAAATAACAAAGTCACCTTCTATATAACAAGAACTTTCACGTAATTTCATAAATTTAATCCCAACCAACTAATATCACTATATAATTCACAAACAAACACAACTTATTTTACACATCCAACTTAATATCACCACACTAGTAATCCCCTCAATCAATCCTACCATACTAATAATCCCCTCACTCAAACAAGCGGGGCCTGACGATCTCATGGCCTTAGTCTCCAATCCACAATCTTCCAATTATCCCCAGTTGGATGCTTGGGTCTACTCCCAACCCAAGGTGATAAAATGAGCAAGCACATGAGCAAGCCAAAGGCTCAACCTATGCAGCCCAGTGAACATAGGCAAGCCATGGGCCTAGCTATGCTGCTATTGGGCGTGTAATGAGTAAGGAGGGAATCATGTCATGCATTCCCTCAAGAATAACGTATGAAGAACCATGGTCTCCGAGCGAACCATGGTGCTGCCAGGTGAGCCTAGCTCCGCTGTTCACTCTTCACACTTGAATCATTTGCTCTTGGGCTCCTACCCATTGGGGTTGCAATCATGCTAATGAGCTAAGTATTCTACATTTGGTGGTGCATATGCCCCTGCTTAGGTTAGGCATACAACCCTATTAATCCTGTATGAGGACATCGTGATGCCTTGTAGGTCTACCATGCGGGTAAGGCAATGATGATGTGGGGCCTAAGGGGCTCACCATATGTCGGGCGTGGTACAAGTACGCCCAAATTTTGTACTCATAAAGAAGAAAACTAGTGTAGGGTATTAGTGTTTTCTAGCTACCAAGATCCTGGGTTGAAGTTATATCAAAGTCAAGGAATTGACGATTTTTCTAATGTAGTGAATCACAAACAAAACGACAGAACAGAACCACAAGTATAAAAACAAATTGGCCGATTAAGAAAGGATGACCAACTGTTAATAACTGAATTAATCCTGACCTGTCACCCCTTGCATAAACTGCCAGCATCATACAGTAGCACATGACACTGGGCAATATGCCCAATGCTTTAATTTCCTGAAACTGTTCCTCACTCTCATCAATAAGATCTGCAAAGCAGTAAACACTCAACACTGCCTCAAGGGTACGCTCATCAGGATCACATCTGGCCTTTTCCATCTCAACATAAGCTTTTATAGCTTCTTCAAATTGGCCCCCTTGTCTAAATCCTTCAATGATACCATTGAACGAATCACTGTTCTGCGTGATACCACACTCACCCATTCTCCAGAATATTGCTTCAGACTCCTTGTAAAGCCCCCCTCTTGCAAATGTGTGAATCAAAGAGTTGAAAGTTTCTACGGTTGGCTTGCTCCCCACTTCATTCATTGTATTAAAGGCAACAAGAGCTTCCTCATACAATGCAGCCTGTCCAAATGCTTCAATAACCCCCGTGTATGCCTTTGAACTTGGCACTAACCTTTTCTCGTTTATATGAAGTAAAATTTTCTTTGCATCCTCATGAAGCCCTCCCTTTCCGCAAGCAAATATCAACCCCTCATAAGTCTCCATATTTGGTTCAATACTCTCCTCAACCATGTCATTGAACAAAGTCACTACCTCCTTAAAATACCCACCTTCCCCAAAAACCTGTATGAGAATATTGTAAGTAGCAGCATCGGGCTCTGTATTACTCACTTTCATCTCAAGAAAAAGTTCACGAACATCATCATACCTCCCGTGCATCCCATACAAATTCAACAAAATACTATAAGTAGATGCATTTGGCGTGCAACCCGCTTCTTGCATTTGCCTAAACACTCCCATTGCCTCTTTAATCGATCCCAAATGCGCATAAGCCTCTAATAACACATTATAAGAAGATATCTCCGGCAAATTCCCACCGGACTCCATCTCACGTAGAAGCTCAGAAACCTTCTCTAGCCTACCCAAGGACCCAAATGTCTGAACCAAATAACTATAAGTAGTAATATCAGGCAAAACACCACCCTCATTCATAGTCCTAAAAACCTTCTCTGCCTCATCAGCTAAACCCCTATTCGCACAAGCATTAAGCAGTGTATTGTAAGTGACAAGATCGGGTTGTATACCTTCGTGTCGCATTTCAGCAAACAAACCCAACAAGCCTTCCCAATCATATCCACCTCTCGCACAAGCATTGATCACTGTATTGTAAGTCAAAATACTGGGCGAAACTCTCTCCTTCTTCATCCTCCCCAGAAGCTCCAAAGAAGTCTCGAACTGACCGTTTCGGCCATAGGCATTGATTATAGCTGTGAAAGAGAAGACACTGCGGGGCACTCCTTGGCTAGGCATTTCGTCGAACACCTCAGAGCATTTCTCGAGCAAGCCTTCACGCCCAAGCACACCAATCATGATAGTGTAGATGTGTTCGTTAGGTTTACACCAAATTTGGCGCTGCATATACTTGAAGAGTCGGAGCGATCGTTGCCAATCGCCGCGAGATGCGAATTCTTTGAAGACGAGAGCGAAATCGCTGAGGCTGAGCTTGTTCTTGAAGGAATCGAGGCAGCGAGCGATGCTTCCTCGAGGAGGCAAGCTCGAGAGCTTGTTGATTAGGGTTTCGACATCGTAGCTGTATTTTCCCTTTTCGACTGTGACTGAGGGGTTTCCAAGGACGAGATCTTTGGCTTTGGCTCGGACTCTTCCGGTGCCGGAGCTGAGAAGTCTCCGGCGGCCGCGGCCGGAGAATTCGAGTTTTTTTGGGAAATTGTGGTTTGGGTTTGGAGGGAGGATTGGGGGAGAGAGAGTGGGAGGGTTGGGAATGGAGATTAAGTGTGATGATGAGCTCATTTTTGTTTGGGTGTTAGGTTCGCATGAGAGAGAGGATTGTGATTGAATTTGGTTGAATTTTGGAGGTGAAGAAAAGATGTGTTTTTTTTGGTTGTTTCAGTGGAATGGAATGGTCACTGTGAGAGTGAGATGAGAGGGAGCTGTGAAGCTGTGTTTGAATGAAGAAGGACACGTGGAGCTTGGGGGCGTTGTGGTTGTGGATAAAACAACCTTGGTCGGGACGGGTTAACCATTCGACCCGGCCCACCCGCCATTTTTCTCTTACAAAAATGCTTTCTAGATTTTTTTTTTTTTTTTTTTTTTTTTTGGTTAAATTATTTTTCTTGATTTGGTGATGATGTGAGACAACGATGAAAGTGTAAGTAGAGACATGTGACTATTTCGCACAGCTTATAAATAGTTTATATTAAGTTATTTTAAAGTATTTGATGCAACTTACCAAAACAACTTATAACTTAAGTGAAACTATTTTAAGTTTATTTTCCAAAGCAGTTTGAGAGATGCTTAACCAAATTCAACTTAAGCGGGCAACTGGCAAAGGGGGACTAAAATTACTTAAATACCCTTATCAATACCCAACTATTATCAAAACCCAACTATATAAATCCTATTTCGCAAAACACTGTTTATTGCTCACTTGGGAGAGAAAAAGAGAGGCGATTTCTGGCAGATATTTTTCCGGCGAGAGTGATTTCCAGGGAAGGCAAACCAGAGTTCTCTTTCGCTATCTCTTCTCTCTCTTTTCGCGATCTCTCTTCTCTCTCTCTCTCTCTCTCACGATCTGAAACTATCTCTCTGTCACCACTGCCATCGCGATCTGAAATCCTAACCGGAGCGTCACAATCTGGTTGGAGAACCAGAGCTCTCCCTCCCTCCTTCTCCATCTCTCTCTTTCTCTCTCTTCGCGATCTAGTCGGACAACCAAGCTAGAGTTCTGGTCGCAATCTGCTCAAACCAGAGCGCTCTCTCTCTCTCTCTCTCTCTCTCTCTCTCTCTCTCTCTTCTTCTTCTCTCTCCGTGATCTCTCTCTTTTTTCTTCTCTCTTCGTGATCTCTCTCTCTCTCTCTCTCTCTCTCTCTCTCTCTCGTATCATCGACGTTGTTTCGACGGTAGCTAGGTCATCGACGGTGACGGCGAGCCATCTCCAACCTCTACCCAACAATTTATTGACACTAATATTGATATAAATTTATTTCAATAAAGAAATAAATTGTACAATTTATTTCAATTTAAATAAAGAAATAAATTTATTTCGATTTATTGACACTAACATTGACACAATTTAAATAAAGAAATAAATTGCTCAATTTATTTCAATTAATATTGATATAAATTTATTTCAATTAAATAACTTCTAATAAAAGAATTTTATATTGATACAAAAAAATTTGGTATCGTTAAACAAAAAAAAAATTGATATTAATCCAAAAAAATGAAATAAATTTAGCCATTGATGAAATAAATTTTATATTAATTGATACTAATTAATAATTTTAGTATTAATTGATACTAATTAAGCCATTAATTGACACTAATTAATTTATAACGAAAAAATGAAATAATTTTATACTAATTCATACTATTAATGAAAATAATAAGTTATGTAATACTAATTATATTAACTTTTATTAATGAAATAATTTATTTAAAATCAAAACAAAAAAAATGACAAAATAATTATTTTTATATCATATAAGGGCAAAAAGGACAATTAAACAACAAAAAGTTATTTTATAACTTATCAATCAAACACTACTCTACTACTCAAATCTATAATCCCATAACTGTACCAAACAGATTAACAATTTATGTTCATAGTTATAAATTATAATCTGTTAAGGTATAATGTATAATCATTTTTTTACAATTTTATCAAACGGGGCCATGCAGGTAATGGTGGTGGGTTGGTAGTGGAGGTGATAGTATTTTTTAAAAAATATTTTTATATGTTTGGTGATAATAGTCATAGTGGTAATAGTAGTTATGGTGACATTAATACGATTTTAATTTTAAAATATTTTTTATCTTTTAAAAATAAAAAATATATTTTTTATTTAAACAGTCTAATTGTTTGTTGAATATAAAAATATTTTCTATGTAAACAAATGATGTGTTTGTTTATTTAATTTTAATTTCTTTTGACAAATGATACTGGTATTTGTTACTCCTTACCTTTTATCATTTTATTTTGTGACATTTATATACAAGTCCCGTGTTTGAGAATCAGTGCAACGTAAGTCTTCAATGATAGTTTTTAACCTAATAATAAGGGTGTTTGGCAAGAAAGTTTTTAGTCTTTTTTAAATTAAAATTAATAAAAAAATAAAATAAGTTAAAATAATTAATAAGATAAAATATTATATTAAATTTATAATTATTTTATTTTTTCTTTTATAAATATCATATTTAATTATAAAAAAATTTAATCATTTTTTTAAATACAAAAATTTTAATCTACTAAAATAATTTATTAAAATAATAATTTCCCAAACACCCACTTTATATTCTTCAAATACCCTTTTACTTTTGAAGTCATTTGGTCCATAATCATTTTCTTTAATCTTTGTTTTCTCCCCGTTGCAACATTCACGTTGGGCAGAAATATATGGGTGATTTGAGATGATCTAAATAAATATATTTTTTGATATATGTTGAATTTGAAATGATGTGATAGAGAGATGATGTGACTTAAATAAAATAATATAATAACTTTTTAACTTTTTTAAATTATGACAAATAAGGACATAGTGGTCCAATCCATTTTTTTTTCTCAATCATCTTCTTGTTGTCTAATCTATTTCGCTTTCAATCATTTTGCTTTTGTCTTCATTGATGTCCTCTATTTCCTTTGTAACTGTTGAATATTCGCTTTGTTTGTTCTTTCATTTATGGATAAATTACATTTACATCTTCTGAGATTTGAGTTTAATATATATCATCTCTTAATGTTTAGAAAATTACACTAACCCCCCGTCATTGTAATTATTTAGACGGAATGAAAATTTTGAACTCATATACTCTCTCTTTTTTTGCTTTGCTTTACTTTCTCTTTTTTTTTTCCCTTGCCTTTCCTTTTTTTTTTTAATGTAATTTTTTATATATTTCTATTAGGAGTTGTTACCTTTTATATAAGCAGAGGGTCTGTGAAATGAAACTATTAACCATAGGGTGTGGAAATGTAATTTTCAAAACGTCAAGGGGTAGATAGTAATTGGACCAAACCTCAAGAAATGTCAATATAATTTACCCTTCATTTATTTAGTTGCTCCTTTTCAACCTTCCTATTCGTTGGTCTCTCCATTTTTGCAAAGATATTAAGGCGAGATAGTCTTCTTCTAAATTTAGATTTCGTTTGAAAGCAGACTTTTTTAATATTTTTTTAATTTTTTGGTTAAAATATAATGTAAAAAAAATTAATATATTAGGGATGACTGTTTGATTTTTTACGAAAAAATGTACAAAAAGTAGAGAGAAAATAAAAATTATGGCTTTTTGGTATATATTATTAGTTTTTTGATTTTTTTTAGTGATTTTTTAATTTTTAAGTTAAAAAGTGATGCCACCGAATAAGGCCTTATTCAATCCAAAGTAGAAGGAGAAGAGATTGTACCAATTCTAAATCTTTAATTAATTTTCTTCTGAGACTCATTACCCATTTTGGTTGATATCTCAACATATTCTAATAGTGTTTCAATTGAAATGTAGATTTCATGGTTCCTTGTACATAGATTTCGCCTTATAAATATGAAAATATTTAAATAAATAATCTTTAACAACTTCATGAATAATAATAATTGTAAATGTAAAAATTCCAATATGTTGTCCTCCTCATTTAAGCCACTTTGACGTAATCAAGTTAAATTGTTGACCGACTGATTTATTAGAGGGCTTTTATTTCGATTAGACTCAAAGTTTTTGTACACAGAAAAAAAAACACTTACATTCTTTTCCAATATGTACACCGTTCTTGCTCATTCTCTTGTACTACGTATAAAGTACTATTAAACCACGTCAATAGGAGTTTGTCATTTTTTATCGTGAAGTTTCCTCACGTTGAGATTTCTTAAAAAAAATTCAATTTCACTAGGAAATTGAGACTCTTGGGTGAATACGCGAGTATTTTGCTTCAACTAATGAGACTCCATTAGATAATCATTAAGGTCGGGCATTTCTTGTAAAGGATTGGTGAAATAGTCATCTTGTTGTGAATCCATCACTATGATTCAATAATATATATAAATTAATTTTTTTAAAAAAAATTTACGGAAACTGTAGCAATTTTAACATTTTAAAATCTTGCAACAGCTTCGTATGACTAATTTTGTTGACAGGCAGCTTGCTACTGTTGCTATTTGCAATTTGTCAAATTGAAACAAAATTTGGAAGTGTTAACAAAATTGGCAAAAAAACTTAATTTTGAATTATTTGTCTACATGGAGCATAATTTCAAAATATCAACAACATCATATAAACATAATAGAATTGGTAATAACATATACGAACTTTGGGCGAGGGTTGAGTGTCGCCGCCTAACGACACAACTCAATGCCCTCCTTGTCACTTTGGTATGCCTCCCTCATATTGCGGTCTAGGTCTGACATAGGTGTAAGGTGCCACCAAATGTTAGGCTACCAACTTTTAAATGTCAAGGTGCTAACTGTTGGATTTGTTTTTTGATGTGGCCCAATAACCTACATATTTTTTACATGTTTTATTTTATTTGGACTCCACAATTAAATAAAGCCAATATTTGAGAAAAAATTCAGTAATTAGAATTTTAATATAATTACTCTTCTAAGATAAGAATGAAACCTTGATGGATAAGAATTCTTCTAATATAGTTTATTTGGCCATTTTCTCTCCTCTATATAAGGATGGGTGACTCCCTTTGTTGGGATAAGTATTTTTCCATCACTCTAAGTTCTATAGTCATCATAATTAAGAGAGACAGAGAGAAGGAAGTAAGCCAAGAATTCAAGGTTTAACTATTATGGGTATTTTCTCAACTTGTCTAATTCAATGGCTGACAAAAGTATATTCGTTTTATTCTCAAGATGTATTGAATTCAAGATCCTGCAAGGTTCAATTCCACATTATTATTATGGTTACATGTATTTTAATTACTTACATGTGGTATCAGAGCCTTAATTTTGTGAATCAATACACCTTGGAATATTAAATATCTAATATTTATAATTATTATTATCATCAATTGTATATATTGTTGATGAAAATTCCGTAGTAAAACTTTTACGTTAATCATGAGTCGTTATTCCATTATATTTGTTGCTTCTTGGTTACCTGTAAAGGAGTTTTTCAAATATTTTAAACTAATTTGAATTTCTGATCCTATACACCACCGCATCGCAATCCTCGAATATTTTGTTAAATAATAATATTTTATGAGATTTGATTTAAATTAAAGCAGTCTCTTCTTATATAAAAATAGGAGACTTCAAAAATTTCTAGAATGTTTGACATTGTGGACCATCATGTGATCGGTAACTATTATTCATAAGTAAGGTGATTACCAATAAACTTTGTTGTATGTATATATTTTATAATTGTTGAAAAATTTATATGACATTAAATATTAAATATTGAAGTGGTTAATTCATATTAGGTGCAATTCTCATTGACCATTATATGAGATATTCATGATTGTCCTATTGCATAATTTGATATATATATATATATATTCATGTTCATTCAGAGTTATTATCATTATTATATTGGTAATTGCAATCACATAAAAGAAATTCTAGAAATCATAAAATAGTGATTTTATTAAAATAGTGATTGAATTAATGATAATTAAATAACTCAAATTAATAGAGAATATTGTTGGTTAGTTCTGTATTCATAGGGTTTACTGATTTAGTAGCTGCCAAAGTGGCATAAATTTATAAAACTTATGAATATAGAACTACATAAAAGAATTGTTAAAAGGGCAACATTAAGGTCGATAATATTCTCAATTGCAGTTATAACTAGGAGATTGAGACTAGCCCAAAGGAGAGTCATTTTCAAATAATTATGAACTGGGTAGGGTAATGTAACTAATGTAATTTGATAGATTAGAATTAAATACCCAAAGGTAACATGACTAGTTGAAAAGTTGCATAAATTACTTTAGACCTACATAAGTGATTCTTAATGAGTGGACAATAGATATACCTAAGTTTTGCCCAAAGCAAAGACTTATATGACATCAATAGTTCATCATTATAATTCTCAAAGTTTTAATATGTATATTGTTTATGCCTATTTACGCGTTACTTATGAGACCTTGTGTTAATATCTTTTAAGATCTGTCAAAAAGATAGCTTACAATCTAAGGTTGTTGGACTTAGAAGGGAGGGTGGGATCTTACTTGGTTATTGACCAAAGGACTTTTTAGTGACGTTACCCTAACCCTTAGAGTAAAATTTAGGACATCATATGTTCTATCTTATTTTAGTGACAGTTCCCACCTCATTGCATTCTCTTGCATCGGGCGTCCTTTTACTTACTGGCTCGAATTTTTCGGAATGGTATGAATATGTTTAGTTTACATTGGGTGTGTTGGACCTCGATATGGCATTGCTTGAAGATAAACTTCTAAACATTACTAAAGATAGTCTTGCAGAACAAGTTGCCTTTTCTCAATCTTGGAAAAAGTCTAATAGACGCAGTTTGATGTTCATAAAGATGACCATTGCAAATAACATCAAGACCTCCTTACCTCAAATTGTTAATGCATTGGAATGCTTAAAGGCTGTTGAAGATCGATTTAGATTTGTTGACAAGTCACTTGTTGGCTCTATTATGGCTGAATTGACAACAATGAAATATGATGGCAACCGAGGAGTTCATGATCATACCCTCAATATGGCTGACAAAGCTGCAAAGCTTAATATTTTAGGAATGCAAGTTGATGAAACTTTCCTTGTGCATTTTATTCTCAATTCACTTCCATCATAGTTTGGCACATTCAAAATTCACTATAACACCAATAAAGATAAGTGGAGTTTGAATGAGTTGACTAATATGTGTGTTTAAGAGGAAGTGAGGTTGAGGGAGGAAGGACGTCAAACTGCATTGGTTGTAACTCATGGAGCTCTAAAGAAAAAGAAGGGTAAGTTTGTAGAATTAAAGAAAAATCAACCTAATAAAAAGAATGGGCCACCTGGGAAAGAAAATCAAGCTCAAAATGGTTTCACTATCAAGTGCTACTTTTGTGGTAAGAAGGGACATGTGAAGAAAGACTGCAGCAAACAAAAGGCTTGGTTCGAAAAGAAAGGTAAGAAATTTTCTTTTGTTTGTTATGAATCAAATTTTGCTAAAGTACCTTCTAATACTTGGTGGATTGATTTTGGGGCCACGACCCACATTACAAATTTCATACAGGGATACCTCTCAACCAGGAAATCGAAGGAAAGTGAAAGATTTGTCTATATAGGGAACCGTCTCAAAGTCGAAGTTATAGCTGTAGAAACCTATCGACTGATCTTAGAGACAGGTCATCAGATGGATCTAGAAGAGACTTTTTATGTTCCTTCAATTTCTAGGAATTTAGTTTCGTTATCCAAATCAGATCGCGTTGGATATTCAATTTTATTTAGTTGTGGAAAACTCATTTTAATATTTAATTCAATAATGATTGGTTCTGGTAATTTATGTGATGGTTTATATAAAATTGCCTTAAATCATGAGTTTGCACAATCATTAGTTATTCTGCATCCGAATATTGGTTTAAAACGTGATCTAATTAATGAAAAACTCTCAATCTTGTGGCATTGACGATTAGAGTATATCTCTAGAAATAGAATTGAAAAATTGGTAAAGAATGGGATTTTGGAAAAACTAGACTTTACTGATTTTGAGATATGTGTACATTGCATTAAAGGAAAACAAACCAAACACACCAAGAAAGGTGCCACAAGAAGTAATGAGCTTCTTGAGATAATTCATACAAATATTTGCGGGCCACTCAATATCCCATGTCTTGGTGGTGAAAAATATTTCATCACATTTATAGATGATTTCTCACATTATGGATATGTGTATCTAATTCGTGAAAATTCTTAAGCTGTTGACATCCTTAAGGTATACATAACTGAAGTCGAGAGACAATTAGATAGAAAGGTTAAAATAGTGAGATCAGACATGAGTGGCGAATATTATGGTAACTATGATGAGCCAGGCCAAAATCCTGGCCCATTTGCTAAATTCTTAGAAAAGAAAGACATTCGTACTCAATATACAATGCCTAGTACGCTACAGCAAAATGGAGTTGCTGAAATGCGTAATCTTACACTTAAAGATATGGTTAGGAATATGTTAAGTTACTCAATTGTACCAATTTCACTGTGGGGTGAAGCTTTAAAGACTACAATGTATATCTTAAATAGGGTTCCTAGTAAGGCGGTCCCAACAACTCCTTTTGAGTTGTGGATTGGTAGGAAACTTAGTTTGAGACACTTACATATTTGGGGTTGTCTAGCAGAGGTAAGAATCTTCAATCCACAAGAGAAAAAGTTGGACTCAAGAACAATATCTGGATATTTCATTGGTTATCCAAACAAGTCTAAAGGGTACAAATTTTATTGTCCTAATCATAGTACGAGGATAATGAAGACTGGTAATGCTAGATTCCTAGAGAATGGTGAAATTAGTGGGAGTGAGAAAACACAAGTGGTGAATTTCGAGGAAATTAGGATGGATGTGCCAATATTTGACCCTTATTAAAAAATTGTTGTTCCTCATACTATTCCACAGGTTGAGGGAAACGAACAACATAATGAAAATACTTCATCACCTCATGTTTCACCGCTTCATAAAGATACCACCATTGAAAATAGTATAAAACCACCACAACCGGCAGTTTTGAGAAGATATCAAAGGGAAAGAAAGCCTGCCATTCCAGATGATTACATGGTGTATCTACAGGAATCTGATTTCAATATTGGAATTAACAAAGATCCAGTCTCATTTTCACAAGCCATGAATAGTGATGATTCTACTAAAAGGGTCAATGCTATAAATGAAGAGTTAAAATCCATGGAATAGAATGGTGTTTGGGATCTCGTCGAATTGCCTAATAATTGTAAAAAGGTCGGGTGTAAATGGGTCTTCAAGACCAATCGCGACGCAAAAGGCAATATCGAACGATTTAAAGCCAGACTTGTTGTCAAGGGTTTTACTCAAAAAGAAGACATAGACTATAAAGAGACCTTCTTTCCAGTATCTAAGAAGGATTCGATTAGAATCATCCTAGCATTGGTAGCTCATTATGACTTAGAGTTGCATCAAATGGATATGAAAACTGCTTTTCTAAATGGGAATTTGGATGAAGAAATTTATATGGAGCAGCCAGAAGGATTTGCAAAGAAAGGTAAAAAACATTTAGCTTGCAAATTAAAAAAATCTATATATGGCCTTAAACAAGCTTCCAGGCAATGATATTTAAGATTAATGATACCATTACCTCCTTCGAATTTAAGGAAAATGCAGTTGATCAGTGCATATATCTGAAGGTTAATGGGAGTAAGTTCATTATTTTGGTGCTATATATGGATGACATTTTGTTAGCTAGTAATGACCTTGGCTTATTGTATGAAACTAAGGAAAATCTCTCAAAGAACTTTAAAATGGTCGATATGGGTAAGGCAAACTATGGTATTGGCATATAAATCTTTAGGGATCGATCTTGAGGATTGTTAGGACTATCTCAGAATAGATATATTGATCGTGTTTTGGAGAGATTCCATATGCAGTTTTGTTTAGCCGGTGATGCACCCATCATGAAGGGTGATAAATTAAGTGAAAAACAATGTCCAAGGAATGACTTGGAAAGAAAACCAATGAAAGACATTCCATATGCATCAGCAGTAGGGAGCTTGATGTATGCCCATACATGTACCATCAGATTTTAGTTTTGCAGTTGGAATGTTGCGAAGATTCTAAAGTAATCTTGGAATGGAACATTGGAAAGCAGTGAAGAAGGTTATGAGATATCTTTAGGGAACAAAGGACTATATGCTCACCTATAGGAGATCAGAACAGTTGGAAGTGATCGGATACTCAGACTCAGATTTTGCTGGTTGCCTTGATAGTAGAAAATCTACATCAGGTTTTGTTTTTCTACTAGCTAGTGGGGCAATTTCATGGATGAGTGTGAAGGAGTCCACTATTGCTTCATCTACTATGGAGGCTGAGTTTGTGGCATGCTTTGAGGCTATAAATCATGCTTTATAGTTGCGAAATTTCAACTCAGGACTTGGTATTGTTGACTTAATTGCCAGGCCACTGAAGATATATTATGACAATACCGCAACAATTTTGTTCTCTAAGAATATAAAGTACTCCAGTGGTTCCAAACACATGGAAGTAAAGTACTTAGTTGTTAGAGAAAAAGTCTAGAAACAACAAGTGTTAATTGAAAACTTAAGCACCTCTTATGATTGATGATCCATTCACAAAGGGATTACCATCAAAGACATACAAAAAGCATGTTATTAAGATGGGTCTTTTAAGCAACCCATGATGTGTATGGTTAATCTTGAGTCCTTATTTTTTATTTGACACTATTTGCGCAATAATAATTGTCACGACCCAAACCCGCCCCTATAGGTTTAGCATCGTAACTGGCCAGTAATCATTGGATTACCAAAGGCCTCCGAATAGAATAACACATAATTAGGGGTTGCGGAAGCAAATATAGAAACATACATAGTCCATTGAGCTGTGCAGACCTATATGGGACATAATTTTTTTTAAAACTTTTATACACATAGACCTGACGTTATATTGTCACATTCATTATAGATAGAACCAAAAGGGACTTAGCCCAATATACAGTTAACAGAAAATTTGTTCATAATTCAAAAGAAAACAAAGCCTTAACATTCACAAACATGACCATACGGAACCCCTCGGGAGGCGCAAAGGTTGGCTAACCAAAAACTCTCCAGGCGATCATCACTGAGCCTGGCCACACACTCGATCACCTACATACATAAATAATAGAGCGAACGGAAGCCTAGTGAATAATAACAAGGTAAAGAGTTTAATGAATGATGTACATCTCAGAGTTAGAAAACAGAGTTTATATCAAAAATAGATTCTTATACATATTCAAATCTCAAATCAGAAACAGAATCAGATTCACATACTTATCTGGAAATCGTTACAGTTATAGGTGGTACATCCATTAGCTATTATATCAACTTAGTCCTGAAACCCACATAAATAGTTGGTACCGACGACCATAAAGGTCCATATCTTGCGCGTAAGTAGCCATGGTATTGTTACCCCCAGGCGACGGCCACGTGAATATAGGCCTCGGTATTGTTACCCTCGGACGAGGGCCGCCTGAATATAAGCCTCGGTATTGTTACCCCCGGGCAAGGGCCACATGCATATTAGCCACGGTATTGTTACCCCCGGGCGAGGGCCACGTGAACTAGGGATGCCACAAATACATTTCAGAAAAATGGACATTCATTCATGTTTCATAAAATAGCATTTCAGAGAACAGATCATATCATCTCAGTCAGAAAATACTTATAATTAAACATAGCTATACAAAGTTATTAGTCACAATTAACAAATGGCTTCAAGGCAAGCAGACAGAATGAGCAAATCAAACGTCTTGCGGCGCGTGACCTAGGCTACCCAATTGAGCTTCAAGTAGTCAAAATCTTTAGTAATTCTCCAAATCTCCTAGTAATGTCCTTCTCTACCTCAAGTTTGGTCCCAAGTTTCTTAGTCTCTCACTCTCTCTCACGTTTTGGTTTCACTAGTGCAAATTAAGTGATGAAGAAGTGAATTTAAGAGGTGTATTGGCCTTACATAGGCTTACCTAATGGTAGTTTAAGTAAAGCTAATCAAATGGGCATCAAATTAATCTAATTAATCACACCAAATCAAATTTCAATTGAACCTACCATAAATTCCTAAAAATTCCAAATAACACATAACCAAAGTCAATTTTGTAATCGGCTGCCGATAAGGCTTTCAATTCACAGGACAAAACATAAACATGAACAGATCTTTCTATGATAAACAGATATAAATACAAATAATGCAACAAACAGGCAATTAACGCAAAATTTCCTTTAATTACTTATTAAGCCTTCTTAATCATAGATTATACGTTAATCATGGGTCGGGATTGTTACAATAATTTTGTTTCTATTTTTCTTGTTTCTAAAAGTGTGTGTACACATTAATTTGAATATTGATAAATAGGAAATGTCTTAACAAGACAAATTACAGGGGCCTTGCAAACAAATAATTACATATCCCGATAATCGACTGAGTTAGTGAAGGTTATCGATGGTGTGGTGCATAGAAGGAAATATGAGATAAATGTTATATAACCGCTATGACTCACATTGGTGATCTGAAGTAATCATAGTATTATAGTCTCTAATATATTTGAACTTATTGGCTATTTTTAAAATTTCGTGATCACGTGTCAAAGTTTTTTTAGTATGGAATCCAATGAGTTAAAATTTTTATAAATTGCATACTTTGAAAAAAGAAGAAGAAAAAAACTCATAGTTACATCATAATCGACTTAATGGGCCAAGTGGGAGAATGTTGGATTTATTTTCTGGTGTGGCCCAATAGCCTACATATTTTTTACATGTTTTATTTTATTTGGACTCCATAATTAGATAAAGCCAATATTTGAGATAAAGTTCAGTAATTAGAATTTTAATATAATTATTCTTCTAAGATAAGAAGGAAACCTTGATGGATAGGAATTCTTCTAATAGAGTTTATCTGACCTTCTTCTCTCTCCTCTATATAAGGATGGGTGACTCCCGTTTGTTGAGATAAGTATTTTTCCATCACTCTAAGTTCTATAGCCATCCTAATTAAGAGAGACAAAGAGAAGAAGGTGAGCCAAGAATTCATGGTTCAACTATTAGGGGTATTTTCTCAACTTGTCTAATTCAATGGTTGACAAAGGTATGTTCGTTTTATTCTTGAGATGTATTGAATTCAAGATCCTGCAAGGTTCAATTCTGCATTATTATTATGGTTGCATGTATTTTAATTACTTACACTGGCACCTAGCTACTTTGAAAATAGTGACAGAAACTTACTACAACTAGCGAGCAATATTTTATATTAATAGTTCAAACGTAATTAATTAAAGTAAAGAGTGTTACTGGAATGTATACTGAAAAAGTGACTAGATAAAGTAATAAAGTGCAATTTTGGATAACTATTTTGGTTGATACTTTTAAGTTTAGATCCTCTATAATGCTTGTGTAGTACACCAAAACAACATCATTTTAGTGCCAAAAAAAAAGAAGAAGCAAAACTATATTCCACCATTGCAACTAACACCACCTCCGACAACCAACCCACCCCCTTCCTCTATTCTCTTCTTCCTTCTTATCTTCGTTGTCACAAACCTTAAACCTGAACCCCATATCCCTTGTTGTTCACATCTTTTGCAAAATATTTTCTTAATCTATGTACTTTTTTCTATTGACAAGTCTGTCAATGATATACACATCGAATATTCTCTTTATCTCATTTTTTTTCTTATAGGTGTAACATGTAAATTGTTTATTTGATTTTGATTTGATTATTTGATTGATCAAATATCGAAACCCTACTTCGATTCTCTTTTTTTTTTTTTTTTTGTATGTGCATGTGTTTGAATGGGTTGATTAGTTGAATTAGGTTGATTTGTGAGGTTTTGAGTTTTGTTGTGGCTTCAATTGAAGATAGAGAAGTTGTTGTTGAGCAGAGAACTGGTTTTTCTAGATACTTAGGTTCTTAGATGAGAAGATGTTCAAGGATATAGTTCCCAAGTAAGGGATTCTTGTACTCTATTTTTTTCAGTTTTTTTTTTTCCTGTTTACTTGGGTATGATTGTGTGAATTTTTGTTGTGTTTTGGAAAAGAGAGGGTTTTTCTTTTAATTGATTTATAGTTTTGTGCATGAAGAAAGAGTACAAGCAAATAAAAAAAAAAAAAAAATTAATCTCAAAACAACGTTGCTTTGAATGCATTATAAATTGTACTGTAGACAATCACTAGAGACAATCTGAACTCAACATTGTTAGAGATGCTTTAACATGCCCAAGTACAAGCTAACTCAAGAAAGAGAGTAAAAGGGGGACATTTTTACCACCATTTTGAGGATTGTTCATCTACATTTAAATTCAACCAATGCAAGACTTATACGTGTTAATCATTATTTTAAAAAATGATAAATTTCATTTTCTTTCAATGCGGTTTGGACCTTGTGTGAATTTTCTCCCTCTCATTTGAAAATAATCACATAACCCCATTGTGATTTGTGGACTGAACTATATCATTATGTCGTGAACTATTTAATGTACAAGAGAAAAATACCTATATATATATAACTAATATAAGTGTAAACTACGAATATTTTCGTCATTTGTTTGGAAGACAAAATGTACTTTAATCACCTGTGCTTTATTGTATGTGCAATTTACCCTATTGAAATTTGTAAATAAATGTATAACCATTTATATCTGGCACGTGTTTTACACTACTGTTAAGTTGGACGAAATGTTTAACAGTGCATTTCAGTTCATAAATTACAAAAGGGTTATGTAATAATTACTTCTAAACAAAAATACTAGAGACTCCAAATAAATTATCAAATATTTTACTAAATACTCATATAGATATATGTCCCATATTATGGACTCCACAACTATGTGAGTATTGTGTAAAGGGAATGGTTTCTCTCCAGTTCAAATCGAACTGGAGGGTGCTATTGGGTCTTTGTGTGTCTTTCACGGAATACCTATCAATGATACGAATCATTTAATGTGTATGACTTATTGAGTATTTTATCCTTGCAATATTTAGGTGACGTTTGGTAACGTTTATGTTTATAAAAATTCTGTAAACTAATTTTTGCTTATTTTTAGAAAAAAAATAAATTGAAAACACGTTTGCTTTGAACAAAATTTTTGAAAATTTTTGAAAAACAAAAAAACTTTCAGGAGCTGTCTCTATGGTTTGATCAACTAAGAGTATTTCCTATAGTTTGCCATTGGAGCTGCTAAAGCTATATTATAACAGTTTTGAGGAAAAAAGGTTCTCCAATGGTCACAAATAGCAACTGTTAAAAATGGCAAATGCCAAAGTTGTTGCCAAATTTGACAACAACTTTGGCAAATAGCAAATATGCCAGCTCACCCAAAAACTAATTGATTTTCTTCCTTTCCTCCCTCACTTTCTCATCCTTTTCAAGAAAAAAACTCAAATAAAAATAGATCAATAATTTCATTTTGCAAAATTCAAGAATTTTTTTTAAACAAAACTCACCAATTTGTTTAAACAGTGATGGCAATTGACATTTGGAAAAAATAAAATAAAAAAGTTCAACAATTTATTTTTTAAACAAAATTTCAAACAATCTCAACATATTCAATTTTTTTTTTTTTAAACTGTAAATTGAAATAGTGAATTAGCATAACCAATCGAACCAACCTTCAGCGAAGAGAACCCTTTGATTGTAGAGCAACAAGATCTCTGTCTCCATACAGAGTTTTCCAAGTACCCATGGGAAGAGGAACAACAGCTTTGGTCGCAACGGAAAAATATCCTTTGAAGAAATACGTAACTTTGGTCATGGAAAAGCAGACCAATTCGACTTCGCATACTATGCCACTGTCACGCCCTAAACTTGCCCCTAAAAGTTTGGGCATGACCTATTTAGAAACGGACATTTAACCTGGTATACATAACATACGGGGTCTTATTGGAAGCACTAACTATAAAAACAACAATGAGACAAACAACTCCATTGAGCTACTAATACCATGCCAGGATCCCATACATCAGAATACGCAGATAAAGTCCAAAAAATATCCCTTAGCTGTAGCTATACACATACACATATACAGTCCCAGCCCTAAAATCGGGCGTATACAAAACCATTGAAGTTATATACATTCAACCTTAGGTGGGCAACCAAAAAGTAGGCCAATCATCTTAACAAGCTTCACAAAATAAATGGCCTCGTAAAGTGCCTGGACACACGAGGGTTGACAAAAGAAAGCGGGTGTCATGGCTAGGACTGACCACCTAATTGGTTACCTACAGAAACAGACAAAACACAGAGTAAGCCAGGCTCAGTGAATAGTAATACTTAAATAAAACAATGGTTAACTTGACACATAATAGATCAATGCATATGAAAGTGCACACGTAGTTAGTCTGATTCTGTACTAATTTCATAACGGCTTTAGGCTCAGTCTTGAAACATAATGGCTTGAAAACATAATATCTTGAAACATAATGGCTGTAAGCCCTTGAATAAAGTGGCATAAAGCCCTTAAACATTGTGGCGCGAAGCCCTTAAACATAGTGGCACGAAGCCCTTAAATAGATTGGCATTACGCCCTTGGATAACCTCGTATGAACTCAAGAGGTACCTCACACGGATTCTAGAGGTGACTCACATCGTAGCACTTAGTTCCGTGTAGCACTTTGTTTCATGCCATAACAACTTATACGGAATGGCCATAGGCCCCGAGTTTTACAAACACTTAGGATCATGTGAAAGTATTTCATTCTTTCCTTTATTTCTTTTCATGCTTGGCTTCATTCACATAGTTACATACATAATACTCATGCGTTAATAAAAGGCTAATGACAATCATTAGCTATACGTGAAGCGTACTACTACTCACAGTGTTGTGATGACGTGCTTGTTCCTTCCGAAGTGCGCCCTGCACACATTTAAAACTTATATTTTAGTTCATCTTTCATATCAAATTATTTCCTGTTTCGCTTTACTTCGAAGGACTTTATAAATATCGAAAAGGTATCAAATATATATTCCAACAACATTAGAGGGTCCTACACGCAAAACAGAGCAACCCATGTTTTTCAGCATGGGCCGCACGTGCGGTTGTGAGCCCCGCACGTGTGGCAAACTCCCCCTCACGTGCGGCAAAATTCCCCCGCACATGCCTTTTAAGCAGAACCCAAACCCCAAAATTTGTCATTCTTCCGCACGTGCGGCCACAACTCCCGCACGTGCGGCGATTGGCCCCGCACGTGCGGCCATGACTCCCGCACGTGCGGTGATTCTGCATTTTTCAATTCGAATTTCTTTAATGGTTCAACTCTTGGTGCATATTCAAGAGGGCCAACATGGAGCTTTCATTGCTAATTCATAGTTCAAAATTCATGTAATTAAAAGGGACAACCATACACAATCTAGCTTGAGCTAGATCTTAAACCCATGAACACATTTAATTCTTACATGATGTAAATACATAAACATAACCACCTCACACTTAGTTGTAAGCAAGCATGTAAAATCAACTATAAAGGCAATCTCCTTTACATGGTTCAAATTACATAATTATTCTCACATATATATACATGAAGCCATATGCTTACACAATTGGGTTCAAACATGATAATTCAAAGAGCAAGATATAATTCCTCACTAGAGGGCTCCAATTAGGTTAAAACAACCAAGTGGTGAGATTCTCTTAATTATTCAACTTCTACACTCAAGATCATACAACATCAAGAATTTAAACTTACCTTAAGCTTTAATCTCTCTTAATCTTCTGCCTTGTAGAGTTCCTTCCTTGATCCTAGTCTTTTTTCACTTTTCTCTCTCTCTCTCTGGGAATACTTTGAACTAAACATTCATGAGTCAAATGGTTCAAGAACCCATATACACATCTATACATATCTAAAAGACATGAATAAGACAAAACTCAATCGTTTAATCATCCGAAATTGAAATTTCACAGAAACGCTTAATATTACCCAAAAATTATGCTGATCACATACATGAACTCAATTTCAGATACTTAAGCCCCTAAGGTTTCCAATTTGTGATTCAAACTTTATAGTTGCGACAGATACTTTTCTTGTTAAACAGATAGACATCCTCAAACATGGGGTTCACTTACTTAACCTTAATTTTTCATAGGATTTCACAATAAGCATTCAAAAACACAGAATAGGGTCCGAAAATATATCAGAAAACATGTACGAGGGTCGAGTTATTACAGCTACAACCTTCAACGATGCTATTGAAGAAAACTCCAATCAGATTCTGAACCTAGGGTTTTTCGAGACGACAAATAGGATTGAAAGGATGGAGCTATGATGGTACGTACGGAGATTGGAGACGATTAGCATGAGCGATTCATTAGACGTTGATGGGAAATTTTGAGAGAGAGAGACATCGAAGTGGAGTATGATTCCAGAGATATAGAGATGAAGACGGTGAGAGAAAGGGAAATAGAGGCAATGAAGAGAGACATAGAGATATATTTTGATAGAGAGACAAGGGTTCATCTCTATCCAAACATTTTGAGAGATAGATACTTTGAGAGAGAGCCCAAATATTTTGAGTATTTAAATTTATTTTTTCAAATTTTCAATCTCTTTTTCATTTTTTATATTTGTCTAGTCAAGTATAATATAAATATATAATTTTTTTACAAACAGATAAAAAAAAAGTCACAAAAAACAAAAAAATAAACCAAAAAAAATCACTAAAAAACTTATATTACAAACTTGGAGAGAAAGTTGATTGATATTTGCCAAAATAGCATGTGTACCATTGGAGTACCATTGCTATAATTTGGCGAATTACTACTATTCATTGTCAAATTGTAATAATAGCAATAGTATTAAAACAACAACCATTGGAGACACTCTAACTTTGTACAAAGTCAGCCACCTTTCTTCTGTTTTGCTGTTATGTGTTCTTCATGCATTTTTTTAGTTTTTAAACTTTTGTACGTTAAAAATAATTATAAATTTTTTTTTTTTTTTTTGTGAATGTTGCTCCTGTGGTTCAAACAATTGACCTTCTGCACCACAAGGACCTCCATGATCCTTCCATGTGTTTTTTCAGTTTTTAAATTTTTGTAAATATTTTTTTTCTTTTTATAATTTTTAATTTGAGAGATTGGTTTATAAACTTAAAAATTTACCAAACGAATTTATATGACAATTTTTTTAATGAAAATGGAATAATTATCAAACAGGCATTAGTAATCCATTTAGATTCCCTAATATATCTTTATTTCTATATAAGAAAGGGGGTAATTCGCAACAAACAAAAGTACAAGGGTAAAGTGAAATACGTTCATTAAAAAATATAAGAACTTGTCAAGTAAATTTTGAATTTTGAATTTTGAATTTAAATTTTTACAAATTTGAATCAGTTTGTCGGTTTAAATTTTTACAAATTTTGAATTTAATATAATAACTTGTCAATATTTTTTGTGGGATAACAATTCAACTCACGTAATCAAAAGATTATCAAGTAAATTGTCAAATACCAATAATAAATACATATAAGAAAATTATGCATTATCAAAACTGTTTCATTACTTTTTTTATTCAAAAACTACTTAATTTGATTTTTAAAAATGACAAAATTAAACCTTATATTTTCAATACAAAAATATCAAATATCAACACTTATTTGATAAAATGATTTTCAAATTGAAAATACAAGAGAATATCTAAACTCTTTTTCAATTGAAAATACAAATAGAATATCTAAACATATTGAAAATACAAAATTTTACAAATTACTAGGAGTACTCAAGATTTGACGGTTCGATTGAGACCAAAGGAATTTCAAATCCGCCATCTGTTGAAAACTAGGCAGATTGAAAAAAATCAATTTACAACCGTTAACTCGTCATCGCGTATCCATTTAAAATGCGACGAATTAATTCAATTCGATCGATTTAAGCGACTCAAAATATCTGTTGTTCATCCCTAATATACATATCTACGTACAAAAATTATTTCCACACTGTTCATCCGTCACCAACACTATCATCATAGTTAGGGATGTAATCGGTTCGGTACGATTGGTATTTAGCTAAAAAATTACATCGAACTGATAATGTCGGTTTTATTATTTTGAATACTGATACAGATCACTTCTCCCATCAAACCGCACCGAACCGAACCGATTGAAACGGTTCGGTTTGGTGCGGTTTAATCGGTTTAGGATTTTTCAAACTTGAGTCACTTTTAAATATAATCATTAATCTATGTAAAAATATTAAATTAGTTATTTGTTTACCATTTTAAACATATCCAATCTATCCATTTAATATATACTTTTTAATTCCTAAATTATCAAAAATAAAGACAAAAAAAGTTTAAAAACACTAAAATTTCAAGAATAATAAGTTAAAGTTAAGATTATATATAATAATAGTTTACAAATTTAGGTTATAAAGGTGATAAGATTAATTAACTAATGTTAATAATTTATTATACTTATTAATATCATTATATTATTAAATTATATATATATATTATATATACAATATATGTTAAACTGATCGATTTCGATTTAGATCGGTACACAAGGTACTTAAACCGATACCGATACTAATACCGATACCGATACGATACTGAATCAAAAATTAAAAAAATTCAAATTTAAAAACTATACAGACCGCTTCCTATTAAAAAACAAATTAAATATAATCGATTTAGTTCAATTCAACAGATATGTCCGATTTTTTCAATTTTTCTTACCTTGCTAATCATATAGCCGCGTAGCCCAAGCCTTCACAGGGTCATCCCACACATTAACCCACGTGCCTCATTCCACGTGGAATCTAATTATACGCCTTGTCACCCAAGTAACGGGCCCACTACTTTAATATACTGCCACGTCACCCAAGAAAAAGGGTTTGGTAGGGCCCCCATTCATGACGCCGCGCGGACACCGGGTCGTCTAATAACCTTAGTTTACTTTTTCGTAATAATCACGGTTTTGCGAGGGCAATATGGTAACAACGTTAACAGAAGTTTCATTCAGTTCATAACAGACAGCAGTGAGCAACGAAAGCGAAAAACAACCTCCCTCTCTCTCTCTCTCTCCTCACTTTCTCTCTCTACTCTTCGGTCCTAAAAACCAGAGAAATGGACGCTGACGAGGTAAAGAATCTCATCCATCACTCGCCGGAATCTGACCCACACCACCACCACCACAACCACAACCACCGCCACCAACCGCTTACTTGATTTCCGATTTCTTCAGAGATCGATTTTGATCTCCTTTTAACCTTTTTTTTTTTTAATAAGATTTTTGATAGGTTTTATTTTTATAATTTTTTTGTGTGCAGAGATTGACGGCATTGAAGAAGGCATACGCCGATATAATCTTGAATACAGCGAAAGAGGCGGCGGCTCGGATTATGGTTTCGGAACGAAAAGCTCTTAGGTTTCATCAGGAGCTGAATGTCACCAAACAACAGGGGCTTCAGATGTTGCTTCGACTCAAACAAATGTTGGATTCTAAGGTAATACTATTTTTTCCCAAATGGGTTTGCTTTTTTTTTTTTTTTTTTTTTTTTGGGTTTTGAATTTTGGTTTATTTGATGTGCTTAATTTGTTTGTATTTTTGTTTCTGTGGTTCAATGTGGTTCGTGTTTTGTAATCTAGGTTTGCTTTGAAGGGCTTGAATTGATTTGGTTGGGAGATTTTGAGTGTGAATTTGGTGCAAAATCTTTTAAGAATCCATAATGATTTATTTATTTATTTGCTTATGCTAATTGTTTTTACAAGTGGAATGCACTTCTTTTTATGTAAAAGAGGTGAGGATACAATGCACTTATATTCTTTTATTTCTTTGCAACTTTCAACCAATTCAGAAATTTAAATCCCTTTCTTATGTGTACAATTTCGAGTATGTGAGTGCTTTTTTCTTCGAAATTGATGTCAATTTGAATTTATAGAAGGTGATGCATCTAAGACATTGTTTGTTGCTTATTCTGTTAATTGAATTTTGTTCTTCAACTTGGTGGATGTCAAGAATGTTGTAGGACCTTAGAATAACTTATTTTCCTCGTTAGGCAAGTAAAATTCTCTACTGATATGACAGAGGATTACTTTTGTTTTGTCCGTTTGTCTTGGCCATTATTTATGGTTATGTGATTCTTGTAGCCATTATAACTTCTATGTCTTCAATATGTGCCCCATTGGGATTGATATGAGAAAATATCATTAATTTGAAAATTGTTACTAATGATGAAAAATGATATGCATTCATTAAATTTGTATGCTCTTTTGTCTCTCATTATCACTACACGTGCACACACACACACATGTGCATATGTGACACTTGCTGACTCATTACATATTGTTGGGCTTTGCAGATTGGTGCTTGCTATATTTATCGCAGTTTGGTGCTTCTTAGTAAAATTTGCCTATAAAAAAAAAAATTACTACAGTTGTTCTGGTTATCTAGAGTCGTACTAATTCTCATGCTTAATGCTTGAGTTGATGTTGTTGTATGGACTTCAAGTTGGTTTCAATCTGAAAGTTTTTGGAAAGGAAAGGACTTATCTTGGTTGAGCATTGTTTGCTCTGAAATCTGAATAAATTTGAATTTACAAAACTTTAAAATGTTGTTCTTATAGGGATCCCAAACTCAAAAACGAAATTGGGTTCATGGACCAGTTGCTAAACTAATGTGTAGAAAGGCTCTTGCTTTCTAGATCAATCACATAGTATCACAGTAGTTAACCGGATAAACTGTTTCGTTAAATGACTCAAATGTTTGACATTTTGGTACATCTTGGGACCCATGTGCATATCATTCGAAGTTTATATCAACTGAGTTAGTCAAAGTTTATTTCACATTTTTTAAAACTATTTTGCTCTGTGTTGCTTTACTTTCTTTGTTTAACTGTTGCTTAACAACCATGGCACTGACATACCAGACCAAATTTGTAGGCCAATGAAGCAGAGATGACATATTTGAGTCAGCAGAGAAAGATTGGAGAGCTTGAAGGACAACTTCGGGACGCTGAGAATACAGTAAGAACTATAGTTATCTCATCATATTAACAAAATGACACAAGTTTCTTAACTTTTTATTAACTAGATCTTCTTATGCCTCCTCTTTGTTGGTTCGGAAATGGAATTACAATCTTCAGAAAAAGAAGAAGATGCAGAATTGGTTGACAAAAGAACAATATATGTTTTCTAGAAATATATAGTTCCATTCAAGAAAACTCTAATTGGAATTCACTTACCTCTAGTAATGCAAAGATAATTGTGTCTCTACTTGCACCCTCAAGTTGTGCCTTAGAGAGTAATGGGGCCCAATCTTATACGTCTGTTATGAGATGAAATATGCTAGTGATCATGCTAAGTGTCATGAATTGAAGTCTTTGGCACACACTAAACCAAAACAAACTAAGCATTGCATCCCACACATTGTTTATTTCATTTTTTTTTCCCTTCAAATTCAAATATCAATAACATCTCTATTGGTCCAGTTTGGCCATTTCTTTATCATTATCTTGTGTGAGAATTATAATATTTCACCATTGTAGAAAGTATTGAACAAGTGTCAAGTGTTCACTGGAGAGTGGAAACACATGTCAAGGACACCAGAGATAGTGGGAGTGACTGGGTGAGAGACTAATTAGACCATGAGAGAGAGAGAGAGAGAGAGAGAGAGGGGTACCGGAGACCCCCAGTACATGGCTTAGAATTCGGAGAGTAGAGGGATGACATTTAGTTATGATCTATGAAGCACGGACACGGACAAGGACACGGACACGCATACGGACACGGATACGGACATGGGACACGGCAATTTCTAAAAAATGGGGACACGGACACGGCAGGGGACACGGCAAATTTTTTAATTTTTTTAATAAATATTTTTATTTTAATATACATTAATTATTTTATTTATTTATTATATTTTTTAAAGAATATGTTCCAATTAATTTAATTTATTTTATTTTATCTGCATGTGTTTTTTTTTTTATTTTATTAATATGTATAAATATATATTATCTTATGTTATATATTATATATTATCTTATACATATATTATATGTTATATAATAACGATTAATATATAGTATATTATCTTTGAGTAATGGTGGTCAACGAAACATTTCAGTTTGAGAGAGAGAGAGAGAGAGAGAGATGGGTAGACGAAAGGGGGGAAAGAAGAGAGGTAGACGAAAGGGTTAAAAGAAGACAAGAGAGAGAGAGAGAGAAGAGGCGAGAGAGACGAGAGGCGAGCCAGAGAAGAGAGAGAATAGAGACGTACCAGGTCAAGAAGTGATGGAAGATCAACTGGAGACAGAGATCGACTGGAGATGGAGATCGATGGAGATTGAGATAGATTGATCGATCGAGATGGAGATGAACAGGTTCGCATTTCTCTTCTCTCTTTTCTTCTTCTGATTTTGGATTTAGCTCTTCTTTTCCTCTTTCTTCGAATTAGGGTTTTCTATTTTGTTCCCCTGCCGTGTCCTCTTGCTATGTGCCGCCGTGTCTCGCCGTGTCCCCGACGTGTCCCATACCAAAAAAATAAATTAATTAAAGGGACACGCCAACGTACGTGTCCCCGGCGTGCCCCCGTATCCGACACCGCCACGGCTTCCATTTTGGCATGTCCATGCTTGATAGTGTAAAAGAGGTGAAGTGCTCCAATAGTGTGCACGGGTCATGAGGCAAACTTAGGGATTGTTTGGGGTGTCCTAAATAAGTGCACTTTTTGTCTTTTTGGACTAAAGAAATGAGGAAAAAAATATGGATGTTTGGGTTAACTTTTTGATTTTTTATGGAAAAATGTGTATTAAAAAATTGTATAAATTAGTGTGTAGGGAAAAATTAGGATTGGGAGTTGTGCAGCCATAATTTTTGACTTTTGGTGAATAGTGATAACTTTTTAATTTTTTGAGTAATTTTTTGACTTTTTGGCTTTTTGGCTTTTTTTCAACTTGCCAAACTTGGCCTTACAATGTTGACATGTGGTGGAATGGTTTAGTTTGTTAATTACTATTATGTGACTGATCAAAAATAAAAAGTAAGCAGCTTTCCACACATTTGATTAGCAACTAATACTGGAACCATTAGCCTTCAATTTTTTCATGCCTTCAGAATTAACTGGAAGTTTTTGCATACTTATATATTTACATTTAATCCATTTTTAGTAAGAAAATATTTACCAAATGCTTTACCTGCAACGAAGCTAACCAACTCGATCATCACTGAAATTTTTTTGCTGTCAGTATAGAATCATACATTGCATAGGATATAAATGATCCAGGCATGCTGGTCATTGCACATATGTCTGCTGGCTATGTTACATAGACTCGAGTACAAGTATCGGGTGCTGGTGCATGCCCAAGCGTTAGACCTTCAAAAACCTAAATCTTAGGGTATTGGGATATGTATCCAAAAGTTGGATATGGGTGTAGGGACCATTATAGATATATATTGCATATTGTATAAAATTCTAAAACAAAATATTGTAGATTATGTAAAAGTATATTTAAAATTAAATAGAATTTAGAAAAAAATAAAAATTCCTATCTCTCGTCCATGTGGGAGGTTAGAAATGTTTCTTTACAAGAAAATGTGAGTTTCTTCTTCTTCATATATTATAATGAATTGAAGGATCCAAGTGTCTAAATTAAGTGGGTGTCGGACACGTTTCTCACACCCTTACCCTTGTCATATCAAGTGGATATGGGTGCCTTGGGGGAAATAGAAGAGTCTACACACTGTTTAGTCTCGTCTGGACTGAATTTGTAGTTTGAGGGCTCAAAGCATGCTAGTAAATTGAAGAGACTCATGAAACTGAAATTTCATTTACTAGGATTCATCCGATTAATCCAAGGTGTTTAGAAGGATGGATTTTTTGCCTTAAGCATAATTAAGCAAGGTACATTCTACCTTTGTTTCATTTATCATCTAAGAATGAAACAGAAAATGGGGAAAATGAAGACCTCTGATTGTTTGATTTTATAGAGGGATTCAAATCTTAGCTAAGATTTTACCAAATGGTTGTGGATTATCTCCTGAACCACCACATTTTATATTCACGTGAACAACGTGTAGCTTACACATTGACATAAGAACCCACACGTGTTGGCCATTAGGGGACATGTGTCCAGTTGGCAAGTTCGGCATAGGACTAAGCGTTTTAGGACTTGCTAGCATCTTTTATGTGCCCAAGTCCTACCGCAAGAGATCATACTGAGACAGTTGTACTATGCATCTCAGTGTTTCACTAAGGCATATCGACCTTAGTTCACCTCAGTGGATGTTGTACCACGCGACAGTGTCACTTTTAGATGCCTTGCGTATGCCCGTGTTATTAGCATGCACCATGGAACTCTAGAGTCCTATGGCTTAGTGGCTAGAGACAGTAGGATTCAATCGGCATGACCTCCCACAGGTGTCATCATCTTAGGCTAGTCTTACTGAGAGATATCATATCATTGGGTTCATGCACGTACAAGATTTAAAAATCTTGTATATTTGAAAGGGTTTGTTACGGATCGCATGAGCAACCCTCAACAAATAGAAAGCATACATCATAACCTATGAAGCAAGGATATGCCAAAATGGAAGCCGTGGCGGTGTCGGATACGGGAACACGCCGGGGACAGGGAGACACGTACGGGACACGCCATTTGGCGTGTCCCTTTAATTAATTTATTTTTTTGGTATGGGACACGTCGGGGCCACGGCGAGACACGGCGGCACATAGCAAGAGGACACGGCAGGGGAGCAAAATAGAAAACCCTAATTCGAAGAAAGAGGAGAAGAAGAGCTAAATCCAAAATTAGAAGAAGAAAAGAGAGAAGAGAAATGCGAACCTGTTCATCTCCATCTCGATCGATTGATCTCCATCGATCTCCATCTCCAGTCGATTTCTGTCTCCAGTTGATCTTCCATCACTTCTTGACCTGGTACGTCTCTATTCTCTCTCTTCTCTGGCTCGCCTCTCGTCTCTCTCTTGCCTCTTCTCTCTCTTTCTCTCTCGTCTTCTTTTAACCCTTTCGTCTGCCTCCCTTCTTTCCCTCCTTTCGTCTACCCCTGTCTCTCTCTCTCTCAGACTGAAATGTTTCGTTGACCACCATTACTCAAAGATAATATACTATATATTAATAGTTATTATATAACATATAATATATGTATAAGATAAGATATAATATATAATATAAGATAATATATATTTATACATATTAATAAAATAAATAAAAAAACACATGCAGATAAAATAAAATAAAATAAATTAATTGGAACATATTATTTTAAAAATATAATAAATAAATAAAATAATTAATGTATATTAAAATAAAAATATTTATAAAAAAAATTAAAAAATTTGCCGTGTCCCCTGCCGTGTCCGTGTCCGTGTCCGTGTCCGTGTCCCCATTTTTTAGAAATTGCCGTGTCCCGTGTCCGTATCCGTGTCCGTGTCCGTGCTTCATAGCTTTTACATATACTGAAAACATCAGTATAATTTGATAAACATTCAATCAAACTGAATGATGACAACGGATATAGAGTTTATGTTCCATTCTTTAAATCTATTTTGCTTTCTCTTGATTTGTTACAACTTCAGCTTAACAGCTATGATACTGTAATGCTGGTTTGAATTCATAGATCAATGGAGCAGAGCTGACAACCTTGAGTCAACAGAGAAAGATTGAAGAGCTCGAAGCACAACTTCATGAAGCTGAGGATATAGTCAAAGACCTCAGAGAAGAGTTGAGAGAAGTGCAGGCTCAACTGGAGAGGGTGAGAAGCAACAAGTTACAGCATACTAGTGAATGTGATACAGCTACTCAGGAACAAACATCACAGGAGAATGGATTCGATACTTCTCAGTCTTTTATATTCCCTCCTCCAGCATCGCGACTTGAATCTTTCACAACTTCTGACATGAAGAATTCAGCTTTCAGTCAAAAGAATGAGGTTTACAAGTCCTACAATGGGAATGATTTTCGTATTGGGAATTCTTATATTGGTAAAACTGATCTTCCCTCTACATCAGAGGATAACAGACTAAATACATCTCAGTCTATTATATTGCCTCCTCCAGAATCACAGCTTGAATCTTTCACAGCTTCTGACATGAAGAGTTCAACATTCAATAAAAAACATGAGGTTTATAAATGCCATAGTACAAATGATTTTCATATTGGGAATTCCCATGTCAGTAAACCTAATCTTCCCTCCATAATACTGAGAAGCAAGGAACCTGAACTCTACAGAAATCGACGCACTCAGAGAATTCGTGCATTCGAAGAGAAACTGATGGCCGGAGAATTGTCCTTTTCTCAAACAATAGATGATGTGAATTACGAAACAAGTAATAGAGAAGATGGTGAACGTGAAGGGATCTGTAAGACACCGACTCACAAGGCTGATAACATTTGTAGTACAGAAAAGAAAGATGTAGCGCAGGCTGATAGCAGTTGGCACCAAGTTAAAGTCAAGTCTTTCCGAAAAAGGAGAAGAGCTACTGGATATACAAGAAACAAAACCCCCTCGTCTAGGTATCTCTCCAATCATGTCCTGAAAAGGGTCCAAAATTATGATGGCACAGAGGCAAATTTTGTCAATAACAATGTTCAATCTGGTGGAGACCCTTCTAACATGGCCCCAAGATTTTCAGCTGATACAACAGAGAACGGCACACTGTTGGGATGTACAGAAATTACTGAAAGCGATGAAGAGTTTGTTGAAGCGGGTAGTGTCCAGAACACTATGAACAAGGACGAGGTGTCAACAGATAAATTATTGCTGATGAGACCAGAAAATGGATCTGCAGAGAGTTCAGGGGTTCCAATTTGTGGAATGGGCATTGAGAAAGTGGATGTGCCAGTAGTAAACTCAGAGACAAAAACACCTGGCACATCCAATGGGATTCCTTACAATCATGTTGCTGATAGGGTTATCAAGTACACATTCCAAAGGAAGCGGAAGAAAGAGTCTCTGAGCAGCTCTGATGGGAATGCTGCTCTTGAAAAGTGCATTTTGAAGAAAAAGACGGCAGATAAACAAAATGGTTCACTGGAGATGGAGAAGTCTAGCTCAATAACTGAGTCATCTCGAGACAGTCGGCGTCTAGCACAGGTTGCTCGTCAGGTTGGTGATATATTATATATATGTGATGTTTTATTTATTTATTTATTTATTTTCTTTTCGTTTGCCTGTTTGTCTACATATTTAAGTAGATATCTATGCACGGTAGAATTTCTTTTGATAAGCTCCAAGCCTTGGAGAATTCTTGTGAGGTTTAGTAGGAGTGGCATAAGTTCTGCTGGATTGGCATCACCAGTGTTGGTACTAGCCCAGCTGGTCTTTTCAAACCGTTGCCAACTAAATTCAAATATGTTTCAAGCCTGACTTTGCTTGTATTTTTGAAGACTGTTTGCAACTTCGTCCACTTGCTGAATAACTCGAAGACTTCTAGGGGTGTAAATTTAGCCCGGCCTGACCCGGTCCACTGTCAGGCCATGCGGGCTCCAGCTGAAATTCGGGCCAGCCCGGCCCACATGGCAAAAATCTAGGCCCAGGCCCAAGCCCAAGCCCACTCAAAATAGGGCCGGTTAGTTAAGATTAATGAGTTGTTTTGTTATGTTTTATGTTTTATGTGGTATTTTGTTATTATGACTCATGTTTTTTAATTATGACTAAAAAAAGTATGAAATTAAATAATTTTCTTTTGTTATGTCATTATTTTAGTTTTGATTCATGAGAGCTATTTGGTCATGTCTTGTGTGGTATTTAGTTATGACTTATTATTATTATTTTTTTTTAGTTATGACTAAATATCAAGTTATGTTATTTTTTACTTTAGTTATGATTAATTTTCTTTTGAAGTTGTGACATTATTTTAGTTATGATTAGTGAGATATTTGGTTATGTTATGTTTTGTAGTTATGACTAAAAAACATTTAAAATTATGCTATTTTTTTTATTCAGTTATAAGGTGAGTACATAGTCTTCCCCCCCCCCCCCCCCCCCCCATGAAGTGAATAATTTTACATGTATCAAAATGAAACAAAATATTACAATTATTAAATTAAATAGATAACATTTAATGAATAATTTTTATTTCAAAATGAAATAAAATATTTCAAAAATTAATATCATTAAATAAAATAGATAAATATTACAAAAAAATTATTTTTTGGGCTCACGGGACGGTGGGCTAAATTTACACCCCCTAGTTACTTCGTTATCTAGTTTCAGTATGACTTTATGTCACCTATGGGACAGGATATAATGATCACCTTAACAGATAACAGATGCAATTATATTATATATTCTTAAATTTCAAATATTTCACCCTCTCAACCTAGATTATAGTCTTCAAGAATGATTATTTTTTCTGTACAACATTTATGATGTGGGAGTTTTCTCCATATGTTTTTTTTTTTTTTTTTTTCCATCTTACCATCTCTGAGGGCATTGCCAGTTTTCATGTAACTTTGCAATGCATATCTAGCAATAAAAACACCCTCTACAGTTCCCCTTTGAGATTGGCTTTGTTATTAGTGGACTATACCATTGAATATTGATCTGCTTGATGCAGTTCATGAGACACTCAAGGCTGACTAAAATTAAATAATAAACTTTGGAAGCTGTTGACACTGTTAATCATACTAGAGTCTATGCTATGTCTATTTAGCTGAAGTATGAATCTGGTTAGTTTTTTGGGGGGAATTTTTGTAAATCCTAGTTTTCTGGTCATGGGTGCTAGTGGTTGTCCATGAGTCATATTACGGGTCATGCCATTGGGTTTGTAATGTGTTTTTTTAGAATGTTTTGGATAGGCTTTACAAGTCCAAATTGTTAGCTTCTAAATTTGGAGTCATTGTCCTTGCAAGTTTGTAATGGTATGTAATTCTTATTCAATGTAGAGCAGAAGTTTAGTTAATTTTCTCAAGCTTTGAAGCATTTGGGGCTGTGTGATGCAAGTTGCAACCCTAACCCTGTGTGTGATGCCCAGACATAGACTCATCTCCACTTTATGACCCACAGTAAGATCTTATTACTCACTCTTGTTTGAGCATTAAGTCCCATTTAATTAGCCCAATTATGATCGCCATCAATGAAAACCTTACCAGCCAAAATTGCAAAAGAAATTCCAATTTACTGCTCTTGGGGTACTGTGCACAGCATCTGAGCAGCTTTCAAAGTCCCAAAGTGATCTTCAAACATAGATTGATTTTGAGCTAAACCATACACTTCCAAAGAGCTCAGGCTTTCCTCGTGAGTTCAAACCTCTTAAAGTCAATTACAAACGTCTGAACACATTAGGAACGTAATATCCAAAGCCAGAACAACTGGGCATTGCAATAGCAAATGATGCATAAATACTCTCCTCATAGTAGGAAAAATGAAGATAAAACAGAGGGAAGAAAACTAATACAAATCGTTCAGGCTGCTTATAAAAAGTTTAAGCTACTTTTTTAGGGAAGTGTAGTATTAAATGTTGGAACAATCTTCTGTGTAAATAAAATAACTAGAAAATAATTCAAGCAAAATAAAATAAACTTACAGAAATTATTTTGTTGAATCGAATCTATAATTTAAGACCAAGTCGAGTGTGTGACACTCTGTCCTTAAGACAGATTCGCCCCGCTACGGTGCTCACGGATATGTGGCGTCTATCTCCCAGGATACAATGATCTTCACAAATTTATAGAAGCACTTCAAATAAAATTTGTTCGGCGAACCAAACCTGTGTTCTAACTCTCTGAATATTATCCCTAAAACTAAATATGAGGAATAAAATGCAAAAGGAAAATTTGGACTGCAAAGAGACAAAAATCAAACAGTTTTTTTTCAGATGGAAAAATATCAACACCAAAACTCAAATTTCCGGGGGGCCGGACTGCTGGAAATAAAAACTCTATTTATAGGCAAAAAAACCTGTGATCCGAACAGGTTCCTCAAAAGAACGAACAGATGCAACATATGAATTTCAAACAAATGAAAAGAGACGTTGGACCAAAGTCAAACTGTTGAGAAAGTTTGAACAACTTGTCCGTTATGAGAATTTGTCCATTTGTACATCTATAGCAAACTGATGCAACTTTAATTTATTAATTAAACTATTTAATATATATATATATTAAACTATTGAAAGAATATATATATATATATTAAACTATTTAAATAGTTTAATAAATAAATAAAGAGGTATAAATTTTAGTAAACTAAAATTTAAATTTAGAATTAAATTAAATTCTCACAATTATAAATTTTAGGAAACCACTCAGGAACCCAAAATTTAAATTTAGAATTAAATTAAATTCCCACAATAATTTTTATTGAAAAAATTCAAAAGAATTTCATCTAAATAAAAATTAATGTTAGACCCGAAAACGACGTCATCTTCCCATTCACTCATAAATGGTTTTGACGTTCCGTCTTCACCGTGTGACTTGCCACGCGGCAAGGAACACTTCACCTCTTCGGACCCACCCCAAAAGACATTTGGGGTCCACCCAAAATGGGCTAAGAAATATGCCTATATAAAACCATTTTTCCAACAATCCCCCACATGAATGGAATTTGACGGAGAGAAAATGCAACAACATGATCTAATCAGAGAGTACAGAAATTGGAAATATTCTGCAAAGGATAGGTAGCTTTTGGCTTTGAACCTTCCCTTGTGAGACACTATCGGATTTACTAGCTAACCAGTGAACATGATGTCTTGAACTGTTCAGCCGTTTGTGTAAACCAAGACAATAGAACTCACACAGTATATTCCCAGACACAGTTTAGTTCTCACTATTGTGTTCATTTTGGCCCTGAACAACCTGGTCTTCATGAGTGCTCTAGAGAATTGTAGCCCTTCACAAATCTCACAGAACCGGCCCAGTTCACACTCACATAGGTGATTCTTATGAAGAGTATCCTGCCATACTCCACTAGGTTTACCTAGATATAAGAATCATTAAAAGTTTTACTTAACCTAAAACGCTGCAGACATCACTATTTCATCATAGAAATGGGTAGGAGTTGGACTCCACAGTGATCCTTCTGAGTCAATCACAACTCGGTTGTCCCTTTGAACCTAGATCTTGGGATCTCCAGTCAACTAGGTTGGGTTGCCGTTGTGGTAACTCTTATTTAATAGGCTTTAATCCCATTCCCCTCGATGAATTCTCAACTAACTCTCTTGCTAACCCTTTGGTTAGTGGATCCGCTATGTTGTCTTTTGACTTAACATATTCTATAGAAATAATTCCATTAGAGAGTAGTTGTCTCACGGTGTTATGTCGACGACGAATGTGTCGTGACTTACCGTTATACATATGACTCTGTGCTCTACCTATAGCTGATTGACTATCGCAATGTATGCATATAGCAGGCACCGGCTTTGGCCAAATTGGAATATCTTCAAGAAAGTGGCGAAGCCATTCTGCTTCTTCCCCAGCTTTGTCTAAAGCTATGAATTCAGATTCCATAGTAGACCTAGCAATACAAGTCTGTTTGGAAGATTTCCAAGATACAGCCGCCCCCCCAAGAGTAAAGACATACCCACTGGTGGACTTCGAGTCTCTAGTATCCGATATCCAATTTGCATCACAGTATCCTTCAAGTACTGCTGGATATCTAGTATAATTCAGCCCAATATTACGAGTAAATCGGAGATATCTTAGAAACCTTATAATTGCTTTCCAGTGTTCTACTCCCGGATTACTCGTATATCTACTTAATTTACTTACTGCATAAGCTATATCTGGGCGAGTGCAGTTCATCAAGTACATTAAGCTTCCAATAATTTGGGCATACTCTAATTGAGAAATACTTTCCTGTACATTCTTAGAAAGATACAAATTAACATCTACAGGAGTTCTAGCAAGATGATCATCATCTTTGCTGAATTTGTCAAGTATTTTCTCAATGTAATGAGATTGTGACAAAGTATAACCTTCTGACGTTTTGGTAATTTTCATACCAAGAATTACATCAGCAATGCCCATGTCTTTCATGTCAAAATGTTTATTCAACATTTTCTTGGTAGTTTTAATCATGTCATTATTACTACCTATGATGAGCATATCATCTACATAAAGACATACCATGACATAACCTTTGTCTATATTTTTAATATAAACACATTTGTCACACTCATTAATTTTGAATCCATTTGACACCATTGCCTTGTCAAATTTCTCATGCCATTGCTTTGGGGCTTGTTTTAAACCATATAATGATTTAACCAATTTACACACTTTCTTTTCTTTCCCTGGAACAGAAAACCCTTCTGGTTGTTCCATGTAAATTTCTTCATTTAACTCACCATTTAAGAAAGCGGTTTTAACATCCATTTGATGAATTTCTAAATTGTATAGAGATTAGCATTCTAATGGATGTTATTCTAGTAACCGGTGAGTATGTGTCAAAGTAATCTAGACCTTCTTTCTGTCTAAAACCTTTGACTACAAGTCTTGCCTTGTATTTGTCGATTGATCCATCTGCTTTCAATTTTCTTTTGAAAATCCACTTGTACCCAAGAGGTTTACAACCTGGTGGCAAGTCCACTAATTCCCAAGTGTGATTTTGCAAGATGGATTCAACTTCACTGTTGACAGCTTCTTTCCATAAAGGAGCTTCAGGACGTGACATAGCCTCTTTAAAAGTTAAAGGCTCATTTTCTAACAAAAATGTTAGGAAATCTGGACCAAAAGATTTTGAGGTTCTAGCACGTTTACTACGCCTAGGTTCCTCTTCCTCATTTTGATCTAACTCTTGCTCTTGATCATGTTCTTGATCATTACTAGTAATAGCATCAAAAGATCTTTTATTGTTACTAGTCTCTTGTCCAGTCTTCTTTGGAAATACATGTTCAAAGAATGATGCATTCCTTGACTCAATAATAGTATTTACATGCATTTCGGTATGTTCTGATTTATAAATCAAAAACCGATATGCACTACTATTCTTAGCATAACCAATGAAAATGCAATCAATGGTCTTAGGACCTATCTTAGTCTTTTTAGGACTAGGAATAGCCACTTTAGCCAAACACCCCCACACTTTTAAGTATTTGTAGGATGGTACTCTACCATGCCACATTTCATAAGGTGTTTGATTCACTTTCTTTCGGGGTATTTTATTTAAAATATAATTAGCAGAAAGTATTGCTTCCCCCCACAAGTTCTGAGGTAATCCAGAACTGATCAACATGGCATTCATCATTTCTTTTAAAGTCCTATTTTTTTCTTTCAGCAATTCCATTTTGCTGAGGTGAGTAAGGAGCGGTGGTTTGATGAATTATTCCATGTTCTTTACAAAATTCACCAAAAGGTGATTCATATTCACCACCTCTATCACTTCTAAGTTTCTTGATTTTCTTACCAAGTTGATTTTCAACTTCATTCTTATATTGAATGAAAGTTTCCAAAGCTTCATCCTTGGTTCGAATTAAATAAATATAACTATATCTAGTATAGTCATCTATAAAAGTGATTACATACTTTTTTCCACCTCTGGTTTGAATTGATTTAAAATCACAAATGTCACTATGAATTAATTCAAGTGGTTCCGTACTTCTTTCAATTGAATGAAAAGGAGTTTTAGATAATTTTGCCTCAACACAAATTTCACATTTATGATTTGAATCAATGTCAAATTTAGGTAAACATTCCATATTAATTAATCTACGTATAGATCCATAATTAACATGTCCTAGTCTACCATGCCATAAATTTGAAGACTCAAGTAAATAAGAAGAAGATGTATCTTTATTAATACCAAAGGGTACAACAGTTATTACATCCATCTTGAAAAGGCCATCAGACATGTAACCTTTTCCTACATACATTCCGTTTTTGATAAGTACAAACTTGTCACTTTCAAAAACTAGCTTAAACCCATTCTTACTCAACAAAGATCCGGAAACAAGATTCTTGCGAATGTCCGGTACATGCAGCACATTGTTGAGAGTGAGTTCCTTTCCTGATGTCATCTTGAGAACAATCTTTCCTCCTCCTTGAACTTTGGAAGTTGAGGAGTTGCCCATAAAGAGTTGTTCACCATTGTCCATTGAAGAATAAGATGTGAACATCTTTTTGTCGGCACAGATATGGCGAGTAGCACCAGTGTCCACCCACCATTCTTTAGGATTTCCGACAAGATTTGCCTCGGAAACAACTGCAGAAAGATTTATGACATCTACACCATTGGAAATTTTATCCATTTCGGTCATTTTGGCTTTAGCAACCTTCTTACTTGATCTTCCTTTGCCTTTGCAAAAATCAGTTCTTAAGAACTTCTCTGGTTTTCCACCATGATTCACTGGCACAGTCCCAACATAAGGAGAGGTTGGCGTAATGGCAATCACCATACCAGTACTGGTTTGAACATAAGTTTGACCAGTTTTCGTAGCCATAAATTCTAAATTATAAACCACAATTATAAATAGAATTTAATACTACACAGAAAATTAAAACCAAATAACACAGAATTTTAAATTCTGTAAATAATAAAAGAAACAACAATTGTAACTTTTATTTCCAATTAATTTGAAAATAAAATAAAATTTTATTTAAACAAATTAAACCAAAACTACAGATATAAAATCTGTTAAAATAAAAGAAACAAAAATGTGACTTTTATTTCCAATTAATTTGAAAATAAAATAAAATTTTATTTAACCAAATTAATTCCACACAGAAAACTAATCCAAATTCACAGAATTAAATTCTGTAAAAATAAAAGAAACAAGAATGTAACTTTTATTTTCCAATTAATTTGGAAATAAAATAAAATTTTATTCAACCAAATTAATTCCACACAAGAAATTAAAATCTCTTGTTACACTCTAATAATTAAAAAACTGAAACAGAATTTTAATTAATGAAAACACAGAAAATAATTTCTAAAAACCAAGATTAATTTCTGAAAAACTTCCACAAAAATATATTCTGAATTATTAATGACACCAGTATCGTACTACTAGTTGTTGTCAAAGAAAAGAGACAGTATATTACTACTATCTGTCAAATAGCATATAATCACTATTTGTTTTTCCAACCAGAATATTATTTTGTAAATTTACAGAAAATAATTTTCTTTCGAAATTATTTACGAAGAAAGGAAAAAGGAAACAAACGAAAAATTCTGTAAACAGAATAATTCGAATCTGTCTTAAGATTGTTGGAACAATCTTCTGTGTAAATAAAATAACTAGAAAATAATTCAAGCAAAATAAAATAAACTTACAGAAATTATTTTGTTGAATCGAATCTATAATTTAAGACCAAGTCGAGTGTGTGACACTCTGTCCTTAAGACAGATTCGCCCCGCTACGGTGCTCACGGATATGTGGCGTCTATCTCCCAGGATACAATGATCTTCACAAATTTATAGAAGCACTTCAAATAAAATTTGTTCGGCGAACCAAACCTGTGTTCTAACTCTCTGAATATTATCCCTAAAACTAAATATGAGGAATAAAATGCAAAAGGAAAATTTGGACTGCAAAGAGACAAAAATCAAACAGTTTTTTTTCAGATGGAAAAATATCAACACCAAAACTCAAATTTCCGGGGGGCCGGACTGCTGGAAATAAAAACTCTATTTATAGGCAAAAAAACCTGTGATCCGAACAGGTTCCTCAAAAGAACGAACAGATGCAACATATGAATTTCAAACAAATGAAAAGAGACGTTGGACCAAAGTCAAACTGTTGAGAAAGTTTGAACAACTTGTCCGTTATGAGAATTTGTCCATTTGTACATCTATAGCAAACTGATGCAACTTTAATTTATTAATTAAACTATTTAATATATATATATATTAAACTATTGAAAGAATATATATATATATATTAAACTATTTAAATAGTTTAATAAATAAATAAAGAGGTATAAATTTTAGTAAACTAAAATTTAAATTTAGAATTAAATTAAATTCTCACAATTATAAATTTTAGGAAACCACTCAGGAACCCAAAATTTAAATTTAGAATTAAATTAAATTCCCACAATAATTTTTATTGAAAAAATTCAAAAGAATTTCATCTAAATAAAAATTAATGTTAGACCCGAAAACGACGTCATCTTCCCATTCACTCATAAATGGTTTTGACGTTCCGTCTTCACCGTGTGACTTGCCACGCGGCAAGGAACACTTCACCTCTTCGGACCCACCCCAAAAGACATTTGGGTCCACCCAAAATGGGCTAAGAAATATGCCTATATAAAACCATTTTTCCAACAATAAAATCCTTTTATGGCAAGAATTCCTGTTGTCTTTACATAACGACTTTTTATCACTACAAAGAAAATTATGTTCAATATGTTTTACATGTGGGTGCACGGCCTACCCTAAGCGATAATATTATGTATATATTTTAGTACACATGATCCAATGGTGAAAATCTGTATGTGCATGTGTTGTGTGTTAACAACTTCCTAGCACTTCGAACAAAAGATATCTAAGAGGTGTCTCAGGGCTAACCTCATTTTCTCTTGAGAATAGCTAATGGGTTACTTATATGTACCTTTTATTGTTCTCTTTCATTGTAAGTTTTCTTTTGTGCTTTCTCTCTCACATCTAACCTTCATTTCTTCCCGCATGTTCTTTTGCACAGCTTATATCTTTGTCTGAGAAAAAATGGTGGCAGTAAATCTGGTTGTTCATGCATCCAAAGGTGAGGGTGTTGAACTTGAGGGGAAAGAAAACAGTTCTTCACCAACATCGATGTGAAAGCATTTTGTCAAAGAATCCTGTCGAATTGTCTGCTACTTTATGAAGATGAGAGAGTGTACATCCTCGCGTTACTAATTTTATGGGCGTAATTCCCAATAAATGGTTACAATTATTGTATTTCTTGCATCGTTCTATTTTCATTAGTACCATAGGTTATCAACTTCTCTTTTCCTTTTTTGGCAATGGTTTCATCTTTGATTTAGCATATTAATTTATATAGCAATTTATATGTTTCAATCTCAGTTTTCTTACTATCTTGGTAATTGATAATCAATTGCTCTATTTTTATCTTATTGTCCTTCCTTTGACACTTGGAACAGATGAGAGAGAACTTGTTGGATCTTCATGTTGTTTCAGTTTTGGAGGTCTATCTGGCCTCACTTTCATTTGCAGGTAGGTGTCTGACCATCATTACAAACAACAGATTCTTTTTTCTTTTCTTTTTGTTCTTTCTTGTGCATAGTAACGTTATGCCTTCGGATTTAACAACCTGTTCTTTGTTGAATGTGTTGCACGATGGGGAATTAACGGAGAAAAAGAGAAGGATTTGAGTTAGGATGTGGTTTAAACTTTTATGAGGATGATTTTTCAATCTGAAGCTATCTTAGGCCCCGTTAATGGAGGGGATTGATAATGAGGGAATTAAGTAAAATTATGTTTGTTTTGATGATAGTTGTTGGTGTAGGGATTGTTAAATTATTTTTATATAAAATGAATATAAAATAATAAAACAAATAAAAAAATACAAAAACATTAAACATTAATGTTAAAAAAAAAATGACCAATGTGTAAAAAATAAAAAAAAATAAAAAATTTTCAAAAAAAATAAAATAATAATTTTTACTTAACAAAAAATATAAAAAATTCAACATTAATGTTAAAAAATAAAAAAATTACCCAACATGTTAAAAAAAAAAAATAGTTCGGTGGACTATGTTTCTAATATCACCTCTATCTCTTCCATTCCAATATCTCTTTCAAGGCCTATCTTAATACCAAGGGATTAGGAGTTCCCTTCTCATCTTTCAAAACAAACATAACATATTGGGTAATTTTTTAGTTGCCAAATTTTTTAGTTGGTTTTCCACTAAAAGACAAAACTTTTGCAAAACCAAAAAAAACACATCCAAACAAAATATCACATCCAACCCCATAATCATTTCACTTTTTCTCTCACAAACATCACATCCAACCACATAAAAACCCAACTATCTTCCCAAACACTAAAAATTTTTTATCTCATAAAAACCTACATCTACTAAAATCTACATAAAAACTCACTTCCCAAACACCCACATAGTGGGTTTCATTTCACTATCAATTTCAATCCCCTCTCTATAACTCCAAACAAATGGGGCCTTATTGTTAAAGGATGTTAGCTGCAAAAGTAGTATTACTTGTATTTGCTCAGTGTACCATATATAAGTTATGACATTTGTGTTGTTGATTAACACAAATGTCATAATCAAATCAAACACATAAGGTATAATTGAATTTTTTTTTTTTTCATAATTAAAATAATAATTATAATGTGTCATAATTAATATCATAATTAATACTGTAATGAGTTGTAATTAAGTCACAACTAATCTCACAAATGTTATATGTCACAACTCGAAATAGGGACTAATCGGAAATCGTGACCGGCCAGCGCCTCATCTCGCACCCTAGGCCTACCACTAACTAGTTTAGAGAACAAATAAATAAATCATCGCAAATACTAGGTGATTACATTTAACTAGAGCGTTGCTATTTAAGTTATACAAGTCATAAAGGAAAGTTAAGTTACAACAATAACTTGGCCCTATGCCAACAAAAGAAATAATACATGACTTATATAAAACTATAGGTCTAGAATCCATCCTAGGCCACGAGACACCACAAAAATAGGCATTTGGTTATCCACTAAGCATTCTCTTTACTTGAAATGGGTTAGTAACACACCCGTGAGCTATAAAGCTTGTGAGAACATATTTACACAATTTACAAGTTTGCCACGGTTCAACGTAAATATTTCAAGTTTCAAGTATAACTGTTCATGTTCAAAAGCCCAATGGCTGAAAAGACAAAATAAATACTCTCATATATATATATCAAAATATACATACATATGTCCATTTGACTGGATATGTTGCCAGAGAAGTAGGGAGCTACCCATACTAATATCAAGTGGTCATGATCATGTCAAGGGACGATGGCCGCGTCCAACAACCACCCTTATAACGCCTCACCCGTTGGTATCTTTAATTTCTCCCAACGTCCGGGATGTTCCGTTCGAATGTACGTTATTACATTTGCAAGAGTTTTATAACAATGTCTTAACCATGGCTTCATAAAAACAATATGTATATAAGCAATACGCGTGAGTCGGCTTATCCCGTTAGCTTACGTTTTCTAAAACATAACATAATTTTCAAAATGTATTCAAGGTACTTTTCCAATCATAGGCATACTTGCTAAAGTTCAAAATCATATGTTTATTCGGTTATTCATAAATCAATGCAATCTCATGCTCCAAAATAATTCATCGATCAAAGCATGTCATTATATTCAAATACATGTAAAAAGCATAAGTATGAACTCACCTAAATGTACACGAAGTTTGGTAAAATCAACCGGAACTGAGATCTAAACACAACGTATGAAAAACTACATTATAGTAGGTCTAGGAATTAATTCTAAGCATGAAATAAATATTCAAACCATAATCCCAAAGTGTACAATTTAAAAGGGGTCCTTCTCTTATGGTCCAGAAATTCTTAATTTGCAGCACTTTAGATCAGAGGCTAAAATCCTAATCAAAACACTTTAAAATATTCTGAAATTTTATAGGGTTATCAATCAAGATGTTATGAAACTTTTTCATGAAGGACTCGTCTCCCAAAAATGCTCATGAACAGGGTAAAATGGTAGTAAAACAAAGCTGGTCTAGATCCGTTGCAGTTTCTAAAAAATCATTTCCACAACAATCTAGCCGTTGGATCGAGTTGAAACAAATTGGGTTGGAAAGATAACACTCTAATTTAACTCTGGTCCAAAAATCAATCGTTAAAGTGACCTAAATATTTTTTGACGAATTTTCAAAGTAGACTGTCTATTCAGGAAAAAAAAACTGTTTGTTGGGTAAAATCCTTGTTTTGAGCTTTAGCCTCATGGTTCATTGCAACATGATATCAATGGGAGGAAATAAAGTCTAAATCTGTATTTTAGGATTTAGATTCATGGTTCATTGTAACATGAAATCAAAGGAAAGAAATGAAGGTTTTAACTTATGGAAATGAAGTAGATATAGAGAAGAATTTACCTAGACTTGAAGCTTGAAGAACAAAGATGAAAGTGTTTGATTTTCTCTCTTAAATCTACGGATTTTCAGCAAGAAGATGAAGTTTCTGCACATATAGGATATATATAGGAAGGAAGGGATAGGTAGGATCAATGGCTAGGATTGAATGGTGAAGTATGTGGTAAAAAGGGGAGTGAGGTGGATATATCTTTCACCTCACCAAGAAATTACAGCCATGGTGGCTGATTTCACCACCACAAATTGCACTGCTCGGATAAAACGCAGTGCGTGGACATCCGGGCTGTCCGAAAATCGGTTCAAGAAAAATTCCTTTTAATCACTGTTGACTAATTTTGACATTCTGAGTTCGATGGTGTGATCCGTTTCGCCTAAAGAAAAAAATATACATCTTTACGAGTTTCATTTTTGATACACTCGAAGAGGATTATCAATTATTGTTCTGTTATAGGTCCGCCTCGGATAGTGAAGTATAGATAATATTTATTAACATGACTTGAGGAACTTATTAAATATGAGATGTGACCTCCGTTCATTGACGGTGTCAAACAAAAGGCGAAAAGTTGGGTCGGGTCTTCACATTATAACTAGGTCATATAGTACAAATCCCATTATAGAATTTCCTTTAAAATATAATAAAATTATATTTACTCGTGAAATAGTTTGAAGTTGTTATCAAATATAAATTTACAAAATTATTAATTTAATTTTTTTTCTTTAAAAACACATATTTTTCATTTTTCGCAATATTTACAAATTCTAAATATATACAAATGGAATATTGCACATATATGATTTGGTTGTAACATAACTTCAATATTTTCTTTTTCACACGATCACAATAGTTGAAAGCATTTGCTGCTGGTTCACTCTACAATATATATCATAATGAGAAATTTTGTTATTAGTTCATTTAGAGTTAGTTTGGGAAGTTACTTTTTTGGTAATTTTTTTAGTTTTTGGCTAAAATATGAGATGAAAAAAAATCAATAATTATATTGAGAAAATTAGTGAAAAGTTCAATTTAAAGAAGGTATGAGACATTAGATCCAAATTGAAATCTTATTTGGTGATAAGTACATACCGGAAAAGTTGTTGGCGCTAGAAAAGTCGCCAAAAAATTGGCTAGAAAATCGGCTACTGGTGGCAGTAGGTGGTGGTGATGAGGTAGAGAAATGTGTGATATTTAATAAATAGGGTGTTAAATGAGTAATATGTGTCGTTTCAACAGATAGGTAGTTTAATAAATTTCAACATATGGACAAATTTGGTGATTTTATGAGATAAGATGATTTCAAGAGATAAAAAAGATAGGTTGATTTCAATATATATAGCTATCTTTTTGGACAAATTGTATCTTTTGGCTAAATGAGATTAGAGTTTGGGTTTAATGACTTAAAAGATTAAGAAATAGACTTATGGCTTGAGTGTCTTAATATATTTGAAAAGAATTTTTTGATTTCTTACGGAAAAAAGGTACAAGAAGTAGAACTTTAAAAGATTAAGAAATAAACTCATGCCTATTTTATAAAATAGTCATTTTTTCAAAAGTAGAACTTTGTTTCTCAGTGACTTTTTTTTTTTTTAATTTCTTTTTGAAGATATGAATTGAATTTTTTTTTTTAATTTTTTGATTTTTTTAATGATTTAAAAAAAAAAATTGGTTAAAATTGTCTCTTCTAAAAAATGACTTGCTATTAAATTGCTTTTATGACTATTATATATGTAAATGCTTATTTTATAATTAATTATGGAAATATATCAAAAAGTGAAAAGTTAGCAAAAATAATTATAAACTCATGAAAGTACAACTCTTATTTGCACCAATTTAATGCATAAACTACTTGTACTTTCATGAGTTTGTAATTATTTTTTGAACTTTCCATATTTTTGAAATTCTCCCATTAATTATGAGTAGTGCTATTAGCACCCTATGAATTATTTTGGATCCCCCATTTCTTTAGACTCCCACTTATAAATTTTGAAATTCTTAAAATTTCTTTTCCTCCCCAAATAATACCAAAATTACTCTTGTAAAAACATTCAACCCATTGAATGCACACCTTCCACATTCTCAAACCCCAAAAAAACCCCACTTCCAAAAAAATCCTAACAAAACCCATGAAGAAGAAGAAGAAGAAGAAGAAGAAGAAGAAGAGGCAATGTGATTACTGTCTTTGCTGTCTCATCTACCATTGTCACAGTTGGTATGCTATCCCCCCTCTCTCTCTGTCTCTCTCTCTATATATATATACATAATTCCTTACTTTTCTCATAATAATTTCTTCTCTTGTAGAAAAAAATTATAATAATTGGTTTAGTTTTCTCAGTAAAACAGGTCCGAACTTATCAATAATGTTCGGTTACCTATTTCCGAACAAATAATAAATGTTCGGTTACCAGTTCCTGAACAAAAAAACAGTGTTCGGCCCTGTGTTCTCGAATTTTAGTCATATGTTTGGGAGTTTAGTCTTGAAAAAAATGACGAACATATTTTATTATTTTTGTCATTTTTTACAAGAAACTTACTTTTACAAGGCCAATCTTCTCTGAGCTAAGAATAACATCAAAGATATGAACCTCCTCTAAGCTTTTATTATTGTATTCCTTATGTCTTATGGAATTATGGTTGCCAAAAAAACTTTCACTTATTGTCATTGCTGGAGAAGTGTAGGTAATCAAATGGTTGCCACCATTATCGTCGGAATATTACCACCAAAGGGTTTTCAAGGTTTTGAGGGTAGGTAGGTTTTGAAGGTGAGATTTGGGAAAGATGAATGGGTGGTGATGGAGGTAGGTACTCTCATAAACCATAATTCATGATGTAGTAGGTGTGTAGGTTTAATTGCGAGATCGGGTGTCTCAAAATTAATGCCGTCTTTTGTAGTAATTTTATTTGAGGTTATTATTGTAATAAATAAATAAAAAAATGCTAAAAATTGAGAGATCCAAAATAATTTATGGAGTGCTAATAGCAGTACTCTTAATTATTTGTATTACCAAAAAATTATGGAATAATTACCAGTAGGCCTTAATTAGTGGATTTATTTTCTCACAAGCCCTAAGGAAATTTTTTTTTTTATTGATTTTCCCTTTGTTTGGATAATGAATTTTTTTAAAAGATTTTTTTATGTGTTTCGTGCTTGTGAAATGAATATTTGGAATTGATAATCATACTGATAAATTTATTAAAATGATAAATAATTTTGATATATTGACTTTTGTTTGTAAATTTTGATTTATTTTTAATTTATTTGTGTTAATTTATATTAAAATATGATAAGTAGTTGAATTGTATTTTTTTTTTATTTATAAAAATTACAATAATAAAATTTTCACAAAAAAATAAATTAGGACCTTTTAATAAATAAGTCCAGTTCACGAACACTATGCATGCCGCCACGTCACTAGTACAAAATAGAAGGGTAAAAATATAATTTTATTTGAAACTTACTGCATCTCTTCATGTATGTTAATTGTCCAAAAATTCCACCGACAATAATTGGAAGCTGATAAAAAGGGGTATTATAGGGAAAAAAAAAGGAGACAAGATAGAAGCCATAGGAGTTTCTATTTTCGCCCACCAATTAATTTCTGTCCATACATTTAATGAAAGTTTTTTTTATTACCATTTTATCTGAAAATAAAATTACAATAATATTCTTATGTTCTACATCTCCAATCCTAATTATGCAACTATCAATCACAATACCATCACCCTCATTGCCAATGTTGCCTCTTCCATCCGCTATCCTCTCTCGTCATCTCTTCTCCACACAATTGTGATCTATCTCTCTACTATGAATCACCCACTCTTGCGAAACCACTCCGCCACAAGTGCCCTCCACTGCAAGCAACCACCACCACAAACGCACGTCCCCAATCCCTCTCTCTTTTGTCACAAGCGTTCTTTTTGTAACACAACCTTCCACTTTTACAAAGTTTTATCGTCTTCATCACTACAAAAATGAAAAAAAGCTGCTTGAGGGTTACAAGATAGAGAGATCGTGATCATGAAAAGAAAGAAAGAAAGAAAAAGACTACAGTGGTTGAGTGGTAACGGCAAAATGAGAGAAGGACAAGAGATTTGGAAGGCTATGGAGGTGGCAAGAAGAGTCGCTGGAGTTAAAGGGCTAATGAGGCAAAAGTGGCAAGAATGAGCTATGGGAATGATGGCAAGGACTGTGGTGGAGGCGACAACTGTGGTAGTGGTGGTTAGAGTTAAGGTTAGGTTTCAAAAAGTTAACGATATTTTTTACATAAATAGATATGTACGGATAAAATTTTAATATTACGAAATAAGTGCATCTATAAAGATAAGATGTGTACAGAGAGTTTGTAGTGTGAAAATAGAAACCCCACCATATAAAATACAGTGAAAACACGTTTTAAAATGGCACAATTCTCTTAAGTATAGTGGATACATATATAAAAAGTTCTTTGGATCGGAACTGATAAAATCCAAACAGACTGAATCCGCCATTGTCATATCCCACATCAAATCATCCGGGTTCAATAATTTTCAAATATGATATCCGATAACTCAACCCGATCCAGTAACTTTCCCATTATTGTTTATATGAAAATACTTTGTTGTATAATTTCATGTCCATAATAATTATGCAGATTCATTTTGAGAGTGAAAACTTAACCAGACCCAGATTATCTGTGTATATAGGTCAATGCATATATATATATATATGATACAGAATCGTTGTCTGAAAACAAACATGATATTTGGCAATGGCAATACAATGAAAAATAATGAGAACGCATTGTCAAACAATGAAATGGGTCCACAAGAAGCTGTAAAGTTCATCTTTTCATACCAACCAAAAGAAAATAACAGTATCAGGCCCACTTGGTATCCTTTTCATATTTTCGAATCTTAAAAATTGATGTTTGGCAAAACTTTTTCTGAAAATAATTTGCAAAAACAACCTTCGTGTTGCTCATGGTAATCCAGTGTTTTGAACAAAATCAACAGGTAATTTTTCTTCTAGTCATAAACACATGTTTAATCAACCATCTCATAACAAGCCTTCGGTATCACATCAAATCAATTAATATTCGAACCAACAAAGAATGAAAAAAAGGAATTCCCAGCCAAAAAATGAAATGAAAGAAAGAAATGTTCTTCGCTATACATGGCGATGCTTCATATTTATGACCGCGATAATGGTAGAGTCTAGTGACCTTCTGTCTGTTCTTGCAGTTGAAAAAACTGAAAGAGATTGGAGTCTGAACCCAAAATAACAGGTTACTGAATGAATTGGCTGGGTGGTATATATGCAAAGAGCAATTACTACTTCAGTAGATAATATAATAAAAGAACTGCTTCCTTTGTGTACTCCATAAGCACGTAGTTAATAGATAATAAGATTATATATCCAGCAGCATACAGCTAAATGAGTATTGCAACTCAAACTTCATTCAATCTCAGCAGCTCATCTGATGGATAAAACAAAATAAAAATTAAATTAAATTAAAATTTAGAAGGTCAATAGAAGTGTCAAAATCCAGCCACAATTTATTCAACTTGCAGAATTTTAATCTATTTAATGGAAAAAAAGGACGTAACTCCTGCTTACAACGGGGTGGGAGAGGTTGTGAAGACGATGATTGCTGTGACTCAAAGCCGTGCCACAGCAATGGGCGTTGCCATCTCTCCTAATTTATTTATGCAGGAAAAACACTTCTGAGGATGGCTGATAAGAAACAGTTATTGTGCAAGTAGTGCCTGTGATACTCTACAGATAAGTAATACAAGTTTCAGGGTACACCCTATGTTACCTAGAACGTAGATTGTTCTGGTACAAGGAATAGAAATAGGAATATGATACGCTACATGCTCTAAAATGTGATACAATAAGGGTAAAGTTCTTAATTTGATATCCAATATACTACTGTGTATTTTTCTTCAAATTAATCATTCATCAACACAAATGTTTAAGCATTATGACCCATTGTTTTACATTTTGTCAATCTAAAACTTCACTTCATCTAGATTTTAGTTCATTATATCATACTTTTTCCCTATTAAGAACTTTTAATGAAAAAGATAGAAAAAAAAATTGGAATCTATTCGGATTGCTAAATTTATCATTTCGGGATGAAAGTGTACTATGTTTCGGAACATACATTCCAAAACATAAATCGCTAGGGTGTTAGCATTTTCAGGTAAACAGGGAGGTCAAAACGGACCCTAAATATCCATCCTTAAACCTCAACTAAATCCTACCTTCCAGGGTTTCCAGATGTCTGCCTGGATGCATTACACAAGCATTAGGTGAGCATTCCGTAGTGTGTATCAGTGCATGTGTATAAAGATTCAAGTAGTTCCGTAATTTTGAAGTCACAAAGTGAGATTGAAAGACAGAAAATGAGGGCCACAAATGAAATTTGTTATACAATACCTGCTGATGATTTATCATATGGCATCTTGAACATTCCTTCAGACTCTATTTGAAGAGACCTCAGATATCCCATGGGGGTCACTATGAATCTGAGCCAAAGGATTCACAATAAACCCACCAGCACTTTGAAGCCGAAATCTTCTGTTCTCCAGATTAAATGTTTCAGCATTGCCATTGTTATTGCCTATGTTACGGATGGCAGCCAATGGTGGTGTGCCTCCAGAAGAAGAGAACCGAGAGGTTGAATGCCGGGGTTCAGTTCTCCTCCAGAACTTCGGACTCAAAAAATCTGCACCAGGTAATTTACAACATGTGGTTCCTTCAGAATCAATATTTGACATCCTGCCAGTTGTCACAGCCAAATCATATGAGATCTCATCCAGTGCTAGCTCTAACCCATGCACCCGTGTCTCCAGAGAACGCATTCCATTTTGTGAGCTCCCAATGAATGTCTGAATTAAGAAGAGGAGCAAAATGTGTGAACAAGGTTTCATAGCAGTCAAAAGGCACAATAAATCAGCAGAAGACCACAAAGTACCAAGAATGCCATGTAACACGGAACAGATGTATTTGGTTATTCAGCTTCAGGAATAAAAGAATATGCATGTGTTGCAGGCGAAAAGGGAAAAATTCAAAACCCTGAAATCTTATAAAATACGCAAGATGCTTGCTTAAAAAGAAATTCACAGTCACGAGTTCCAACATAGTTTCTCCGATATATCACACTGAGAGTATGTTAAGAGAACATGGATTCTAAAGCTATAAAAGGATGGATTGCGGTTTCATTCACATTATGCCGTAGGACATAAGAATAATTCAGGTTTTGGTGATATAATGAATATTAGATGATGCCATGCCATCCATTGTTTGGTACGCTCAAAGCTTCAACCATAAGGAAGCTAATATCAACAAATCTATCATAGTCAAATTAGAAAGAGATTGCCCAACATCTTTATTGCTTTCAGTTTGCAATAACAAAATTTTGTACGCAACGTGATCAAAATCAAACTAAAATTTATGTTTCAGCTGTCAAAAAACATTTGAGTGTATCTCATTCCATGCTCAAAAAGCAGTTTGTACCAACTTATATCTGCAAGTGCATGTAACCTTAATTTTGACTTCTAAATGTTAGATCAAAGTCAAAATCAAGATTTAGATCTTCTAATAATTAGCAAAAGTTATGTAGTACAGATAGAAAAGAGGATATCCAAAGCCAAAGGAACAATCTCTCAACATTGAATATCACAAGAAAAGAATAGAGATAAAACACAACTTATTGGCACCGAAAATCATGTTAAATTCATGACTTGCGTAGTAATTTCCAGCAAAATCTTGTTATTATCAGGAGATAATTCATGATTGTATACCTTGAAGGTATATGAAGTAATTATGAGGATAACAAGGACGACAACACATTTTTTTCGGTGATAATAAGTTGAGGGAACCTTGGCTGATGTAAATTCTCAATCCAGTAAACTAATGTTTATATCAAAGTAAAACCATACATATGAAAAGCAATTCACTTAGCATAGATAGAAAAATTATTTCTGAAATATGTTTACATCATAAGATGGCAAAAATCAATTACTTCAACGAGGAAGGGAAATGGTAAAATCTAAGAGAATTACCTGGAGGAGTTCTAATAAACTGGATTGCTGATTTTCAATATGAACGAGCTGCTTCCGGATCAGAGATAGATCCTCACTCTCTTTCTGGTTCTTATGGATATCCTCAGTAATGTTACCAACTGCAACGGCAGATTCTGAGCTGTCATCATGACACGGAACTACACGAGATCCAGCTTTGACACCACCAAATTTGAGCATTTTGTGATCATCATTCTTATGGAAGAGAGCCCGTCTTATTTCTGGCTTAAAAAATCTACTTTTCAGTTTCTCACCTTTCTCATCTCTACTCCTAGGATCATCCTCACAAACCACTGTAGCGGAGGGAGTACGAGGGGTAGAAATTTCTATTTTCCAATCAGTGGGTTTTTTACGGTCCAGCTTTCGAAACATAGCTGGACCTGATTTCTTCTCACCACTATCTAGAGGACTTCTTTTCTGCAAAGTAGTTGCAACTGATCCATCAGGTAAAGCAGACCTGTTTCCTAGGATGCTTTTCTTCCTCATTTGAGGAGCTCCAGAAGTAACAGTGCAGGATGTTTTGGACCCAGGTGGATATCGTCCATCACTAGCATCCTCTGTCAAAATTTTTAGAAACGAGATAAAATTCAGCTGTAAACAATACCTAGAAATGTAACAAATGGGGACCAATCTATTCATGGAAAGAAAAATAAGAGCGTCAATTATACAAAAAAGGAATGCAAAGAAAATAAGAGGATTGGCACTTCATTTGTCATGGAATTCAAGAAAACCAAGAAGATTGTGAAAACCCAGAAGTCTAAACTAATTATAAGTCTAAACATATCAAATTGAAATTACATACGGAATCACTGATCACAAGATGTGAAAATTCATTATATTTGGTTGTGAAAATTCATATATCATAATGTTATATTTTCCAAGAACAAAATATGAATTTGAACAACCAGATCGGACCATCAATATTAAAGAAAATCCAATATATAAATGTTGGCAAGAGAAAATCTTGTACCTTTGGAAGAAGATAGTGGTTCAAGAGGCGGCGAAACCTCATCTGAAACATTGGGAATTTCTTTCCAAGCCTCCACCAATTGAATCATGGTCTCCCTCGCCATTTTCACCTACACAAACAACATCAAGCAAAACACACTCAATTTCAATCCACAATTACAAATATCCACAATCTAAAAACTTAAAAATCGATTCAAACCTTATCAAATTTTCTAGCCTCAAAAGTCTTCAAACACGACACCTTAAACTCCATCAACAAATCTCTGTCCACCAATGCCAACTTCAGCAGCGCCTCCGCCGCAGCCTTCCTCGCCGCCCAATCTTCAGAACCTATAAACTCAACCAAACACGGCACTAAATTCTTCACAATTTGGTGACTCGAAGCAGCTCCAGATCCGATCACACTTCCGATCAGCGTCAACAGCGCAGGCTTGGCCTTAAAGCTATCACACTTCAACAACCTCTCGAGTTTCGGCAACAATTTCCTCAAATACATAGCATCCGGATCTGAAGCAGCATCGATCGCCGACGCGAGGCACAGCGCGGCTCCGATCTGAGAATTCTGATCTTGTTCGGTGACCAGAGATTCAACGAAGGGCTTGACGATGGAAGTGAACGGAGGTTTGGTGAGGTGAGAGGAGATAGAGGCGGTGGCGGTGATGCAGGCGGAGCGGACGGAGGAGTCGGGGTCGCGGAGGCGGCGGAGGACGGCGGAGAGGAGTTTGGAGAGGTGAGGAGAGAGAGAGTCGCCGTGAGATTGGGAGAGGAGGGAGATGAGGCGGAGGCATTGTTTACGGACGGGGGACTTGTCGGAGGAGTCGGTGGCCGATATGGAGGAGATGAACGGAGGAATGGAGTCGTGAGTTAGGGTTTTGGCTATGGATTCGAGCTCTGTTGCGGCGGCGGAGTGGGTGTCGCGGTCGGAGAGCTTGTGAAGGCATGTTAGGACTCGGTGTTTCAGCTCTCGAGTCGAGGCTGCTTGGGACTTTGCTAGAGCCATTGTGGTGCTTGTGGTGGTGGTGGTGGTTTTAGGGTTGAGGTCGTTGTGGTGGTGGTGTTTCCGGCGACATTGCCCGGGAAGAGAAGGAAATGTCGGTGGCGCTAAGCCAGTTTATGGGCTCAGCTTTTTAATAAGCACTTTTTGTTAGTCCTTCCTTCTTCTCTCTTTTTATAAAGAAGAAGCATGAGGGACTGTAAAAGGAAGTTGCTTTTCACTTGTTTACTGATGTATAATACGACGTCGTCTCTTTAACGAAAGAAAGAGTCTACCAGATTACCACATTGCACCCTGAGCATAGCTGGATATTTTTAATTTATTTCTTCAAAACAAACATTTATTTGGTAAATCCTGATGATATGTGATTGGATATAGCTCAAAGTTCATTATGTAGTTTATATGATGAAAAATGGTTGGCCCACTGAAACAGAGGAAGTTCAATTCTGCCGAATGGTGTGACTGGAAGGCCGGTCGGACAATTTTTCGATAATTTTTCAGATGACAGGTGTCACCCTTGTCAGCCAGCATTTGCTAGGATGATTCGCAAGACTACTTCTTAAATCACTGATGTATCTACAGACTTGCACAAATTCAATCAATCCCGATGAGCCCAAATTTAATATAGCATTATTGTTATATGAATTTTAAAATTTTATTACATTTCCTGTCTCAAGTCTTTCAATGGGTACTCTAGGATTATTAAATGGGTTTGGAATGTTATTCATCTCAACTTAAGAGAGCATTTAGATTTGGTATGTTCATTTTGATTTTAGGACTCATTAAATAGAATAGTTATACAAAAAAGTAATATGGCCAAATATCAGTAGCTATGTATTTGAATTAAATTTGTATTACAAAATTAGATGATTATTCTTGAAATTATATTTATCGTCTATTTTTTTAAAATAAATATGATTCAAATATATAACTATCAATATACAATCATCTTGATTTTTTGTATGAATATTACTTAATAAATCCTAAAAGCTGAACAGTTTGGATGATCAAAATTATTACAAAATGGACCTATCAAATCCAAACGCTCTCTCAAGTTGAAATGACAATTTTAGAGAAACCAAACCCTTAAAAAGATTGCAAGAAAATTATGTGAAATTATTTATGTAATATTCTTAGTTAATAAGAAATTGTAACACATTTAAGTAGTTATTTATCTTTACTTAATAAAGATGAATTAATATATTTTACCTTCAAAATTTTTTATTATATAGACAATATTATATGGTGTTTCATACTATTATAAGTAATAATGTAAATTATAAATAGAAATGTAACTATTGTACCACATCACTATAATTACAGTCAGACAACAAAAACTGTCGGCATAGCAGGCTGACTGTCGGCATAGCATGCTGAATACATTTTATTTTTTTATTTTTATTTGAATACTATTACTAATAACCTCCTGATAAATATGAAAACTGTTTTTTTTTTTTGTTATTTATTTATTTTTTATGTTTTTTTATTTGTTATTTATTTATTTTTATGTTATTTTTATTTTTTTTAATTTTTTTATGGGATGAAAAGTGTGTTTGAAACTATTAAAATTTTTAAATGAGATAATAGTTTCCAACTGTAAATATCATACCATGTCCAAAAACTAGAGCTAATTAAAAATGATAAGATTTGAACCCACATTATTACAAAATAAAGAAAGAATTAAAAAAAAAAAAGAAAAAAAGAGAGAGAGAGTATTGTAATTAAGGCTGCAAACGAACTGAGTTTCTCATGAATAGCTCGAGGTGAGCTCGTTTAAAACTCGTTTATTAAATGAACGAGTTTGAACTTGATTTTTAGGTTCGTTTATTAATCGAGCCGAGCTTGAGTAGCTCTAAGCTTGGCTCGATAAGGCTCGTGAATATAAAAATAAATAAATAAATATTTATTTTTAATAAAATATTAAATAAATTTTCAATAATCTATTTTATTTTTTATCTATGTTTAGTATTTGTGTAAATTTACATATTTGATTGATGAAATTAAATATTAATATAAGTATTATTTTAAATTTTACTTATAATTTTTTGTTTTTTTTTATCTTAATAAGTAAATTAATTTAAATTTTTTTTTTTTTCAAGTTCGAGCTCGAACTCGAACTCCGCTCGTTTATGTAATCGAATGAGCTTGAGTTCAACAAATATTTGACAAGCCGAGCTCGAATTTGATTTTAAAGCTCGACTAGAGCTCGGTCCGAACTCAAGTTCGACTAATTCTTAATAAACAAACTTAAATATTTAAAAATTTAACTCGATTCTGCTCAACTCGTTCGCAACGCCAATTGTAATGGAAATTGGAGTGGCTCTGTAATGACCCCAAAATGTATGGCGTAATTATTAGTAATTACTTATGTGTTTATATGAATTAATTGAAGAACATCTGTTTGAATTAGAAGAATATCTGTTGAGATCACAACTTGGGGACTGAAATTGATGATCGTAATGGGTTCAGAAAACGAAATTGAGCATGCCTATGTGATACCGGGAATTTTTAGAACTATTTGGGAAAATAAATTGAGAACTGAATTTCGTCTGAATTGCTAAGTCTTGTTTGGCTCAAGATTATGGTACAATCTATTTATATGCTATATATATGATTATAGATAAGGCTTGACCCATTGTTGACTCAACAAGAGAAGAAAAATCTGGAGGAAAGAGAGAGAGAGAGAGAGAGAGAGAGAGAGAGAGTTCGGGAGAAAGGGGAAAAAGCAAGGGAAGAAGGTAGAGAAAAGGGGGAAATTAAGCTTAACTAGCTCAAATTGATTACTCAAGGTAAGGATCTCCTTCTATTTTCTTGAAATAAGGTAGAATCATCAATGATCTTATGATATGTAAATGAATTGAAAGGGAAATCATGTGAAATTTGAACATGCATGGCATGAATTTATGATTATTTGGCACATTTGAGGGAGAACCTCCATGGATTTGAAAAGTGAAGCTTTTTATGTGCATATTTATAATTTTCCAACTTGATTCAAAGCTTGATCTTTTATGTGGTTCATGTGAGTTTTATTAAAGAGTTTGATGTTTAATTCAAATTGTGTTTCAATTATTTTGGGCCTTGTTTTCATTGATTTTGAAAGTGATTTTGCAAAAATGAAGGCCACGGTTTAGCAGGGAAATGGACTGGTTTTCACCCAGATTTTCGAAGTCCGCTCGAGCGGGGGTTTTGCCGCTCGAGCGGGAATTTCGCACATCCAGTATTTTTGTCACAGTTGCAGTCCGCTCGAGCTGGGGTTTTGCCGCTCGAGCGGGGACCTATTTTTCAGAAATTTCACAAAGTTTTTCAATGCATATTTTGGGCATCCTTATTACATTTTTGGCATTCCTAAGACTTAATTCAGTTATGATAATGAGGTTATGAGATGGAAACACCATTAAGAGATTACATGTGTGTGTTACTCTATGTGTTAAGAATCATGCTATAATGTTGATAATTGCAGGTCAAAAGGCGAAGACCGTGCAACCGGTTTTGGAAACCCACTGTGAGTAACATTTCTGTAAAGATATGTTAGTATGATCTATGTTTAAAAGTGCTACATTATGTTATGGTTTTGAAATGATAAATGTTTTCTGTGAACGAATGTCCAGTTTGCGAATCTAGTATGGCATCCATAGATAGTCCTAGGTGGACCAGTTTACGAGATCTCGGTATGTGTTTAATCGGTGTCTGGGACCGGTTACTCTAGTCGTTGGACGACAAATGTTATGTTCTATGGAGTATGCCATTATGTATGTTCTGATATGAGATGATTATGTTTATGAATGATTTATTTTACGGTTATATGAAATGTGGACTTCGTTCACTACCCCTTTACGTTAATGTTACTTGTTGAGCTTTAGCTCATTGTTTGTATTTATGTATTTATAGGTGAGCCCTCAGGGAGTCAAGCCTAGGCGGGGTCTTGTTCGAGCCGCCGTTTTGAAGCCAACCAGATGTCTTGTGTGCCTCCGAGCTGGGGCTAGGCCTGGAAGGCCGTATGAGTTTTGGTTTGAGTTGTATTAGTGGCAAGTGCCTATGTTTTGTATATGATCTTTTGATCCATGTTATGTACAGTAGTGGGTAAATTAACATTTTTGGCATGTAAATACTTGTTTATATAAATGCACAGCTCTTTGGACTATTAGTGTTTTGTGTTCGCTTCCGCGAGCCCCGTTTATTTATGTTATGTTCAGGAAGGCCTGTGGTAATCTAGAATTACTGGCCGGTTACGATGCCAACCTTCTCGGGGCGGGTTTGGGTCGTGACAGGCTCAAAGTAACATGAATTGGGATTTGAAAGGGTCAAAAAGGTTGGTAATTTGAGAGCCAGAGTGGTCCCAAAAGTGAGGATTGGCAAGGTTATTAAAGAAGGAAAATGTTTGGTAGCTCAAAATTTTGTGGTTCAAATGGCTCAAATCTGTCAAAACGACGTCGTTTTACACTCATTTACACTTAAAAGGACGTCGTTTTGAGTGATTTGAGCTATTTGAGTTACAAAATTTTGAGCTATCTAACATTGTTGATTAAAGAAATATTAATTATAATATGGAACATTCTATTAGCACACTACAAGAAATATCCGATTATACCATTTGTTTTGTTTGGATAAAATTTTTTAAGTAAAAGACAAATATTCAGACATAAATAAATAAACAAATATAAATTGTTGAAATATATATTATGTTCAACTATTTATTTCTGAACAATTATTTTTTAGTCAAGAATGTATATTCAAACGTTTGACTTTTGTTCAAAAATTTATATCTGAACAATATAATGGTATGTGGTGAGATTTTTTGTGATGTATAAATTGAGGCTACGTCTGGGAAGTTGGGTTTATAGTCAAAAAGTCATTATAAATTGGCATATTATTCTCTTTACTTTTTACACGTTATTTATAAAAAGTCAAAAATTTAATTATAATAGTCAATTTAAAAATGATGTGACGATAACACTTTTATAATTATAAATTATAAATTATAGACATTTTAATTTTTGATAAATAAATATAAATGTGAGCCATTATTCTGTATAATTTTATATATATAATTTTTATTTGTACATCATTATCTATGCAAAAATGTAATAAAAAATATATTTATATATAAAGTTAAAAGTGAGTAATTTGCTCCAACTTTCAAGTAATCCAGTGAGTGAGAGTGGTGGGGGAGTAGGATGCAAGTAAACATATGGTCATATAATCAAGTTGCTTTTAACTACTTTAACTCTAATTATTACTTGCTCATTATTAAAGTTTGTGTTTGTTGAGCTTCCAATCTTCTATACCTTTCTCATTTTTATTTTTTATCATTTATTTTTATTTTATTTTTTAAATTTGGCAACATGTCAACAAAATGGGTCATGTGACAGTGGAAGGAACAAGACTAGGGATAAAGTATTAGTACTGTGTTTGATTTTTGATTGCAGTTTTTTATGCATGCAAAAATTAATTATAAAATAAGATAGAATTTTTTCATATGAGTGTGAAATTCATAAAAGGAGACTTATTTGCCGTGAGAGAGTTGTGTGAATCAATTTTCTGTTTTCGTAATTTTTTTCTCTCCATTGAAGCAAAAGTAACTTGATTGTTGTACTCATCAATGACTTCATCAAACTAAAACATGGTTTTGGAGCCCAAGTTTAACGGCATGTTTGGTATTACAGTTTGATACTTAGGTTTGAAGGGAAATCTGGCCTACCCTTTTGCTTCTCTAGAGTTGTAATCCATGACAATATAAGATAAATAATGCTATATACTTATCACCTTTTAATAAGTAATATTATAATGATGTGTTTGTATGTCATATTTGGGTTAACAAGTGATGCGTTATTATTGTATTGGTAATATATATGATTGGTGGAATTCATTCAATTAATATAATAAATCTCGGGGCAGAGCTCATGAGTGTGGCTTTAAAGAGTTGATAGCACCTAGTGGGAGTTGAATTTTAGATCTGGAGAGAGTATATCCCCAAGTCCCAAGCTGCATCCATTAGGTTCAGTTATATGGTTATCATTTTGCTTATGACTAAGAGTTTTTTAGTTATACCTTAGATGTTGTTTGGTTATGACCCATTGTATTTGTGGTGTTGTTGATGACTTAATTATGATTATTGTAATTGTCATTTTGGTTATATCTAAGTAGTGTTTGGTTATAATCTATTATAAGTCATTTAGTAATAATTGAAAGTAATTTAATTATAATATTTTATGGTATGAACACTATCAAATGTTATAATTTGAATATGATACACCCTTTTGGGGGGTGTATTGTAGGACCCTGAATAAGAAATATAACGTTAACACTTTTTTTGAGATGATACACAAATGTTATACAGGCTTCGTTTGGAAAGTGGGTTAATTTTTTTGGCTTTTTGACTTTTTTAGCTATTTTACCCTAGGGCTAAAAAACCTGATTCGGGAAGGATTTTTAACTTTTTTAACTTTTTTGACTTTTTGTGAGAGAAAAAATATAATGATTATGAGTTGGATGTGATGTTTTGTCTTATTGGACTAAAAAGCCTATTTTGTTTATTGTGGTTAATAGCTTGGATTTAGGGTATTTGGAAGTGAACCTTTTTTTTTTTTTCTTTTTTCTTTTTTTGCTGCAAATGAAAGCAACTAGTACTTGAAATTAGCACTGAATTGGACTTGGCATATTCTTCTGAATAGTTCAATGTCTAAAATCATCACATCTAACTGTTCATGAAACTATATTCTAAGTAAAATGAATTAAGTGAAAAGGGAAAAAAAAAATACAATTGATTAACTTTTATTTTTGTTTGTTAATCATTCAGAAATTTATGTATAAAAATAATTGAGCTTGTTCGTACTTACAAGAAAACAGTCATGGCGAGACTCACATTTTCTTGTTAGAAAGGAAAACAACTTTTTATTTCTTATTTTTTATTTTTACATCATTTGAATGCAACCTTTAAGTAGATTTTTATATTTCATCTTCAAAAGAAATTGTCTTACGATATTAAGTTGTCAAGAATATTGTGCGGGCCTATTCAAAAAAATATATTTCTTAAAAAAAAAAAAAATTAAAAGAAAAGAAGAAAAAAAACAAATGATGATTTATCTATCCGTGCAATTCACAAGAAAGTTTATGTACAAAAATAATTTAAAATTTCCAATTATGAAAAACATTTACTTCTAGAAAATAGTTATGATAAGACTCAAAATTTTATGCGAATAACTAAACATATACGTTAAAAATAAAGAGGACTATTATTTATTTTTTTCACCATTTTATATCACAACCTATTTGGAAAATTATTATTTGCTTTCATCGATGATTTAATACTTACCTTCAGACAAGAAAATCAATTATTTGTATCTAAATAGACAACAATACAAAACGATAATAAAAAAAATAGATAAATTATACTCATCTCCCTTAAAATTTGAAAAAAATTACAATTAATCTCACATTTTTGACATAATAATACTAACCTCCATTTGAGTAAGGCTAAATGACCAACTAATGCATATAATAAGAACACAATGAAAAAATTTAGTAGGAAAAAGATGACAACATTATTATTTTTTTTTTCATACGATTACAAATTATTGATTAAAAATGGGTTAACTTTTATATAAATTAAAAATTCAAAGGAGTGTAAAACTCATTATATATTTTTTAAATCTCAATAGATGTGAGTGTAATTTACACTAAAAAAATTTGATAATATATAATATGTCTCTAAAAAATATTAATTTAATTTATTCTATCCTTTCCCGTAAATTGAAGGCAAGAGGATACAAATAAAAATGGATCAACACGACACGCAATCCATGCAAGCATACTTATGCAATCCAACAAATAAAGATTCTGATTATGCCATGGATTCTCTCATAATCCAAGAAGCAAATGTGATTGTGATACTCATGATTATTACTCAATTCCGTCCAAATTTTAAACCTACTCAAACATTGTTTGCTCAACCTCCCTACCTACCCAACTACTTCAATTATAGTGTTTCTAATGCTTTTTTTTTTTTTTTTTTGGGGGGGGGGGGGGGGGGGGGGAGAGAGATTAGCGGCTCATTTGATGTAAAGATGTCATTACTTTAGTTTGATCAATGTCAATTTCAAGAACAGGAAGTAGAAGGCAAAAGGGATCAAAATCATGACATAATGAGGTTTTTACTATTGCTAAACATTTCGATTTGAAAGTAATCACCATGATTAATTACATCCACGAGTTTGAATTAGTTGGTCTAGTTAGTTTTACTTAGAGGTCAGGGATCAAAATCATTGTTGTTGAAGCTGGGTTTATGGGTCTATCTTATTAAACTTTCTTTCATAATTGATTATTCAATCTAATGAATAAATAATAGTACTTTTGGAGAGATTACCGGCTCATTTAATTGATATAAAGATATCATTACTTTAGTTGATCAATTTCGATGTTCAACAACAAGAAGCAGAAGAAGCAGAAGAAGAAGAAGAAGAAGAAAAAGGGATGAAAAGCATGAGATATGGATGTTTTACTATTGCTAATTACCTTTCCATTTGAAAGTAGGCAAAATCCTTGAACCAAGACAAGAAATATATTGCTTTATTAGGGATCATTCTTTATTTGTTCATTTCTTTAAATTCTTTCTTGTATTGCTTTTGCTATATAGTTGTTATTTGAGTTGGATTTGCAGTATTTTCTTATTAGACTTTCTTACATAATTGATTATCTAGTTTGGTTAATAAATAATTGATAAATTATACTATTTACCTTTATAGTTTAACTTAAGTTTTACTTTTGTCCTTATTATTTTAATTTGAATAACTAAGTCTTACATTTTAACTCCATTTTTAATTTAAGTCATTCCGTCAAAACTATTATTAGGTTTATTTTTATTTTTTTTTTTATTTTACATCTTAGGAGATTAATATTTTCCTATTTTGTATGTTGTAATGCAATAGTAAAGATGGGTAAATTAATCATTTTGCATTTAATAAAAATAGTATTAATGGTAGTACCCACTTTGTTATTGTAGACATCTCAATTATTAAAATTGATCCCTACTGTCTTTTTTTCTTTGAATCTCTACCATAATCTCAAAAATACCATTTTTGAGGACCTCTACCCCTGCCAAAACTTTCCTTGGCAGCCCCTCCACCTTCCGCGACCTTTCCTCTAATAATTCCTCTCTCCCACCACATTTACTTCAAGTTATCGTTGCCACCACCACCTTTGGCGACCCTCCTTAGTTCTCTCCCACCCTCCCCAGCTATTCCTAGCAACCCTTAGATCCACCTCAACCACCCTTAGTCCTACTTTCACCTCCAGTTGTACAACTACAAAAAAATACACCTTCGGCTATTAAAAAATTAGTCACCACACTCTTCGTCCTACCCTCGCAAAGCCTTTCACATGAACCCCTCTATCTCACAAAGCACCCTACCATGCGACCCCCATGTTTGATTAAGATTGATACACGAGTGACAACGAAATCAACAATAAACAATGGTGTGAGAGAGCGAAAGAGGAAGGGAAAGAGAAGGAGGTTTCCAATAAATAGAATATGGCAATGGTAGCAGATAGGGATTGAGAAGGAGCAAGCAATGGTGGAGAGGGTTGCCGAAGTTGGGGTAGGCAAGGAGGGTGCCAGTTGAAGTTGGAGGGAGTGAGGGTGAGGGTAGAGTTTGAGGTAAGGGTAGGAGTAGATAAAGATGGGGATAAATGGGAATTTCATGTAAGTATAAAATTATAATGGAACAAAAATAAAAAAGGTAGGGATCGAAGAAAGGTAAATACTATTAACAACACTCAAAAAATAAAATAAAATAAAAAGCTACCAAAGTTACTAAATGCTAAAAGATCGTTAGAAAAAATCAAAACTAAAAATATATCAAATAAGTGACTCTTTTGTAATTTTATTTTTAACAAATAAATTAATTTTTCAACAATGATTCATCCCCCCTTTTCCCCCCCACCCCCTTTGACCCCCCTCTCTCTCTCTCATTGGTTACTTTTTCTTTTTTTTCCTACTCCTCCAATCACCCCCCGCCACGTGGCAAAGGGGGGTGAGGGGGTGACCCCCAAAAGGGGGTCCCAAGCATTATTCTTAATTTTTTAAGTAACTTTCAAAGATTATTTTAGTTGATCAATGATAACGATGGAAGAAGTAGGAGAAAAAAGGGATGAAAAGCATGAGATAGTGAGATTTTACTTTTTGCTAAAACCTTTCGATTTGAAAAGAGTAGTGTTAGAAATTTTAAAAATTTCATCGAAATTTTAAAAATTTCATCAAAATTTTTACTAAATATTTCACATAGGTGTAAGACCCATACCATGCAGGTTCTATGTGGGTTCCATACCCATGTAAAACATTTAATAAAAATTTTGATAGAATTTTTGAGATCTCTAATATTTTTGATTTGAAAATGGTGGTGATTAATTACATCAATGAGTTAAAAATCCTGGGGCCCTTTGTGGTTGTTAATGTATTGCAATTGTCAGTTGAATCCACCTACATCTAAGTGAGACATTTAGTAAAAATTTTGATAAAATTTTTGAGATCTTTAATATTTTTGATTTGAAAATGGCAGTGATTAATTACATCAATGAGTTAAAAATCCAGGGGCCTTTGTGGTTGTTAATGTGTCACGATTGTCGGTTGAATCTAGACAAATTATCAAGTAAAATTATTATTTTTTTTAAAAAATATATATCTAAAAATTTAAAAGCATTTTATGTTAATGTACTATCAAAATCTCAATTCGAATGGTAAAATAAATGATTCAGATCATATTTACTGTATTTGGTTTTAATTTTTTAAAAATTGAGTTATTTTATTTTTCGTATTTTTTTTGTTTTTAGTAAATATTTTTAAAATTTTAAGGTATTTTTTTTCCTTTTTAGGTGCATCTTACTTAGATGTATCTAAAATGTAAGATATTTGGAAAAAAAAATGTTTTTAAAAATCAATAAATACATAAGAATACGAAAATGTATTGAATTCTCTCTCTCTCTCTCTCTCTCTCTCTCTCTCTCTTTTTGTATTTGTATTTTTGGCATTTAGTGAATTTTTTTTTTTAAATTTCACAAATATTATAGTTTTTAAGTTTATTTATGTTAGGCATATCTAAAAATTAAAAAAATATATTTAAAATATTAAAAAAAAAATAAGTGAAAATAAAAAAAAAACACAAAAAAATATTTAATTTTTTGAAAAGTAAATCTTGAATTCTAAATCCTAAAAGAATAATACTAGGGATCATGGAAAAAATGTGAAGCCCCTGAAAAAAAAAATGCATTCTCTTTAAAAACTCTTATATTTGAATTATTTCCTGAAAAGCCCCTCAGTTTCTTAAATTATTTCGAATCTTGTCGGTTAGCTTTTTTTTTTAATTTATTTTTTTTATTTTTATCGAAACAGGAATATCATAGCCGAATTAGGTTCCTTAGTCTAATTTAATTTAATTCTACATAAATAAGGTTCCAATACATGATTTTAATTCCAAGGCTTCACTTCTTTTATTAATTTCAAGAATTACCCCAAAAATAGTACATGTACTTTTTATACTATAGGTACCATCAAATCAATTTGAGATCTATATATATATACATTGGGAAATGTGTCCATAGCACCTATATATTGAATAAAATATTCTCCATTTCCCTTCCCCATAGGCGGCCAACCTAGGAGAGCATGAGAGATCAATTTTCAAGACTTGTAATTATGACATTCTGGAAGTTCTAATATCTAGTACCCTTAAATCTAGGGTTGTGTTCCCAACACTAGTTCCATTCCAACTAGAGGCCAACTAAATATTGTCTAATCACATGATTAAGTTCCCTAATCACTCCCTATTCCATTAGACTCCAAGTAAATCCAAACTTTTCAATCCAATTCCAACTAGTGGCCCTTTATGTCTTTTTACACCAAAATTGCCTATAAATACAACCCCCCCTAGCATGGCATACACAAACAACACACACTCACATACATTTGGCTTAGAGGAGAGAAATGAGAGCAAGAGAGAAGTCTTGAAAGGGAGAGGAAGAAAGAGGAGAGCAATCTTGTTCAAGCCTAGCAAGTAAGCCACAACACAGCTCTCTCTTTTATTTTCCTTTTTCAAATACATGTTCTTAAGGGATCTACCCACTGTTTTCAGATATGTTATTAATGATTTCCTTGTGTTAAAAATGATAAGAGTTGAGCCATGATTCTACCTCTATTGTAGTTCCCCTCATTTCGGTACAAAACTATCTTTTTCATACCAATTTCTCAAACTTTCCAAAGGCACACCTTCAAGCTAATTTTCTGAGTTTAATATATATTATTTAGCATGTTTTCATCACAAAATAAATGAAAAATTTCCCTTAGTGGATCCATTTCTCACAAATCTTCTTGTTTTGGGTATTGTGCCTTAAAAATCTGTTTTTCATCCAACTTTTGAAATTTCTAGAAAAATGTAGAAAAATCTTCTGGACATCCATTTTATGTCAAAATCTTCCTTAAGGAGTTATCTTTCAACTAAAGTTGGTTTCATTGAAAACGGGTGAGCGGTTTGTGAGAAAATCTGATTTTCGTAACGAGGGACGAATCTGGGCGCTGGAGCATTTCTTAAATAACTAAAAATCTAGAAAAAGCTATCCCATTTCCGAAATATGTTCTGGAAACTAGATTAAATTCTCTACGAACCATAGGAAGGTCGAGTCCGGTAAAAATCTAAAATAGCCCTTTTTATTTTAATCTTTAAAGGGTATTGAATCTGGAAATTTTGTTGTGCATGGGTGTTTTATGCTCTTGTGTTCATGAATATGCTCATTAGTTTATGATCATGTCTTGGTATGATATTGCATGTGTTATGGTTATGTTCCTTGTCTTTTTCATTTTAATGATGCATGCTTATGTGGATATTACAATCTTGTTGAGTTTGTCCTAACTTGACTTAAAACATTGATCCAAACGGAAAACTTAATTGGGATGGTATTGGATTTTCGATCACTTGAATAATGAAGAGATGATAATGTGTTATGTATGGATTCAGGGGATGTGCTCCCTAATTGAAGTTTAAGTCTTGCGTAAGCAGTTGTCGCGTAAACCCTGGAATGGAACGGACGTATTCGGACTCTTTGCGATGGTTTGATTGGTGAGATAAGGTTGGGTTCGGATGGGACATTCAGGAAGATAAAACTTTTTTTGGAAGGATAAGGTTGGATTCAGGAGAAAAACCTTTTTCTTTTCACTGTCCCTTTTGAGGCCCTGCGGTTGGCGCTACGCGGTATATAACCGTTGGTAGGCATCCGAGGTTAGTTCTGCAACAAAGCAACAAAATGGGGAGTTCCGAATAGTCCGGTGTCCAATTCTTGTGGTTGGGAGGATGAAATCTCTTTGGGGGATTTCTAGAATACTAACCACTAACATTATAACCTTGTTATCTATTTGAATGAGATACTCCCTTTTCTCTATTATTGAAATTGCTGTTATTGACTCGAATATCATACTTCACTACTTGTTTGCCATAAATGTGATGGTGTATTGGATTAGGAAAAAAGGATGGGGTGTGTGTGCGTTTACTAGGCATTCAAAGCTCACGGCGTTTCATGCCAGGTATTGAAGACTATTAGGTTGGTCGAAGGCAAAGCTGAAGTATTTGAGGACGTATGGTTATCCTATGAGAGTTAGGAACTAGTTATGTTAAACGTGTTTTGAGATTGTAAGTGATAGATTCCATGTTGTATTTAAGACATGATTTTTGTAATTTGTATATATAACATTTGTAACCTATCCTTATACTCCGTTAACTCATGTAGGCCTTGTGTTAATACCCTGACAAGATCTGTCAAAAAGGTAGCTTTGCTATCTAAGGTGGTTGGACTTAGAAGGGAAGCTATTTTGACTCCTACGACCTTCCTAGGATCTTGCTTGGTTATTAGTCAAAGGACTCATTAGTGACATTTCCTACTCTTGTAACCTTAGATAAACCCTGTATTTAGTGGTTATATATATCTGATGTTCCTGATTTTTGAGGCGTCACAACTTGATATCAGAGCCTAGGTTCAACCCTTATCCACGCGTTTCGACTTGCGGTTAGAGATTTCCCTGCCTTAACTATGTTATATTGTTACAACACTATTTACTCTATCAACTAAAAGACATTAAAAATCAATCTTTGCTTAACCGATCTTAGGACGTTTCTTCGGATTTCGGGCATGGCAACGTCGGCTTGTGAAGCTGTATAGTGGTGCTCTAGTTGGAATTGAGGAGCTGAAGAAAGCATCTGAAAATAAGACCAACAGAACCAAACTTTCCTAATGAAGAAGGAGAACCTTGATCAATAAATCAAGACATGTGGTTTGTCCAGAACTATTAAAATTTTAATTATTAATGTTTATAAAATGGGTACTTGGGTGATAATTCTATTTTTGAATTTTCTTTGCCTAGAAGCTTAGGAGCTGAAACATTATGTCCGTAAGAACAACTTCATGCAAAATGACCACAATGCTCATCTTTATATATATATATATATAGTATACACGGTAGAATATGGACAAAACCCAACCCAACCCTCCTCTTTCTATCCCATCTCTTTTCTCTCCGACGATCTAAGATCTGAAATACATATGAGGTAATCCTCTTTGTCGTCGATCCTTCCATCTCCAACATTCTCTCTTCTACTTTCTTTGACAATCTGTCATATTCGATGATCTCTCTGTGACCGCTAGAAATGGACTCCAATAAGATACTTCCGCTATTTTCTCTCTATACTCTCCTTCTGACTTCCACGTTCTCTCCGCGACAATCTCTCACTCCTTTTCTAGGACTCACCATTTGGTTTTTTTGGAACAAATTTGAGCTCAGTTTACTCTAAAGTGTCATCGATCTATCTTCAAACCTTCAATTTCTCTCCGATCTCTGTGTTCTAGTGTTCTAAACAAGGTTGTCGGCAACAATGTCGGAAGGCAGGCACTGCTTCTTCCAAGATCAACGAAGACATTTAGATGATGTTGATGACGGATTTTTCTTGATAGTTCATTCGTTCTATACGAAATTCACTTGCTGCAATGAATTTTAGTAGATTTAGGGTTCATATGGAGGGTAGGATTTATGATGTGAATTGTTTCGCGTAGTTGGTAGTAATTGTATCAACTTCATTTTAGAATATGAAAATTCTCTACTATCAAATTGTGAAAATATGATGTTCTATTTCTTGTTGGATTGTGAATGCTTTTGTACAAATAAAAATCATACAGATGAAAATTTGGATATAAAATTTGTACTAATAAAAATTTGGACAGAGAAAATTTGCCCAGATAAAATTTGAATATGTAGACAAAAAAAAAAGAGAATAGATATACAAAAAATTTAAACAGATATATATAAATTTGAACAGATAGTCAACGAAAAGTCAAATAGGTTAAAAAAATTCAAGTGGTAAAATTGGAAATAAAATGCCCTCTAGAATTTCTCACCAAACTATTTCACAAAGTGTGAATCTCTTACCAATAAAAAAAAAAAAAATTAGGGTAAATTACAAATATACCCCCTGAAATTTGCTTAAAATACAAATTGCTCTCTGTGGTTTGAAAAATTTCAAATACCTTCCCTTCATAATTTTTTATTTAACAGAAATAATTGAAAAAGTGAAATTTCTAACTGTTCACCTATACAATAATAAAATTATCTGAATTATTAATTGAAATAAAATTTTAACATTATTAAAAAGTTAATTAATTTGATGATTTATTAATAAAAGGACCTATTTGTTTTGAAATTATAAATCTTAGGGGGCGTAATGTAATTTCTAAAACTATAAGGAATAATTTGTAATTTAAGTAAACCTTAGGAAGTGTGTTTGGAATTTATCCAAAAAATTACTAGACATTGCTAAAAATTTTTTTACCAATTTTCTCTTATAAAATTTATTATTGATGTGTATTTTTATTTATTTATTTTACACTGAATTGGTATTCCCCATTTGTTATTGGGAGTAATAGTATGGATTAGGAGAAGAATAATGCTATATGTATCAATTGATATATTAATTAGTGTATTAATAGATAATATGACATAATTTTAAATATTTTAAATATTTATAATTTACATAATGAATGAGATTAATAATAATAGGGAAACTTATTTATAAGTCATTTTTCAGACACTTATGGTAGGGTAAGTCCCGTGTAATTTCTTACAGAGTCTCAAGTCCTATTTAGATAGGAATGTATTCCACAAGATCCTACATAAATGTAACGTAACGTGACACCTACATAAACGTAAAGTAACGTGACACCTATATAAACGTAACGTAACGTGACACCTACATAAACGTAACGTAACGTGACACCTACATAAACGTAATGTGACACCTATAATTTATGGCAACATTACATTACGTTTATGTAGGTGTCACGTTACGTTACGTTTATGTAGATATGATCTATGGTAACATGCAATAGGAAATTGCATATTACCATAGATCATAGGTGTCACGTTACGTTTATGAAAGTGTCACATTACGTATAGGTGTCACGTTACGTTACGTTTATATAGATATAATCTATGGTAACATTCAATTTCCTATATATAGTTTTACTATTATTTATGATATTAACAACTAATATTAAGGGTAAATGTGTCAACAAACTTCCCACAGGATTTATGGGAACATAAATTTTTTAGTAGGATTATATATAGCATAAGTCTTCCTAATAAAATTTATAAATAAATTTTTCATAATAATATTCTAACATATATTGATATATTAATTAATATACCAATTAATAAATATAAAATCACCGTTAAGAGAAACATTGGCGCAATAACAACAGCGGGAGAAGCGTGCACAAATGCAATCAATGAACCATCATTTTAGCAACCCCTATAATTAACTCCAACCTTTCTCTCTCACCTCTCTCCATGAAGTGCTTGCAATTATTGACACTAATGTTATGTCTACAATAAACATTATAAAAATAAAAATGTTAGATATCTCAAATTTTTTATCAAATATCTTATATAGATGTAGAACTCACGTAATATAAGTCTTACATCTATGTAAGATATTTAGTAAAAATCTTAATAAAATTTTTAAGATTTCTAAAATTACTCTTATAAAAATATTTATAGAAAATGAGTCTCGCTAGCTTGTTAACATTTGCCATAGAAAATCACTAGAATCACATATTAGGTTGTGTTTAGTTTAGTTTTAGGATTGGGCTTCTCTACAGTCCGATCACGGATTGTAGAGTATTGTTAGGCCCGTGGGGGTCTACCATAGGTCTCCGTTTTGATAATTCGAATATTCAATGTGTAGAACGCATCGAGTACTATATATTTATAAAAATTAAAGTTGATCGAATATTGATAGCTATCTCATCGGATCAATTTTCTGGTAATCGTTTATTTTTTCATTGTCCCATTTTTTTTTTATACAAAATTGATTTGATCACGTATTTATGGATATCCGATCAACGTGATGTTTTATAAGCATATAGTACTCGACGAGTTCTACACACTGAACGATTTAGATTATCGAAATGGGACCCGTGGTGTGTCTCCACGTGCCAAACAGTACACTTCAGTTCAATCGCGGACTAGAGGGAAGTCAACTCCTAGTTTTTAAATCATGATTTGAGAATATAGTTATATTTTGAATTTGTGAGCTGCTGAATCATGATTTTAAAAAAGAAAATTTATTTGGTTATGAGTTTTAAAAAGAATTTTGAATTGAATTTTGAATTTTTAAAATGAGTTTTAAAATAAGAAAAGTTGTTTGGTTATGAATTTTGAAAAGATTTTTCAAAATTTAATTAAAAAACTTATAGCTCATAACTAAACGCACAACTCAAAACTCTATTGAAAGTTATAGTCAAAACTCATAACCAAACTCTTTTTAAAATTCAATTTAAAAAAATAATTATTGAAAAAAATAAATTTTTTTATTTTAAAAATTCAAAAAATTAAGAAATTATTTTTTTATTTAAAATATTAAAAAAATTATATATATTTTTTGTTAAAAAAAAATTCGGCTAGTACTTAAAAATTACTTTTGATTGTATATTTGGTTAGAAATTTTTTTTAATTGTTTTGTTTTAAAATGTTTTTTTTATTTTTTTTTAAAATTACTGCGAGAAATTAATTTTTATTTGATTTTTTTTTGTTAATTTTAAATAAATGGCCAAATAATTTGTCATTTTGGTTTTAAAAAATAATTTTTATATTTAAAAAATATCAAAAACGAGTATATATATATTTTTTCCTTCCAAATAACAGGTGCCGATTGTGGGGAAAAAAAGAAAAAGAAAGAAAAAAGCAATGTTCCGGTCAACCGGCCGGACGACTGACCGGATGTTCAGAGGATGTCTAGGCGGATAATCGGATAGACCCAATCCGCTCTTTTCAAAATTTAAAATTTAAAAACTCTTTCTTGTGCCAAATATGTTCTCAAATAAGTTTTGAAATGTAACCTTGAAATTAATTTTTAAAAACTTAAACTAAACAAAGTATTAAAACATGTAAGGGTGGAATCATATTTTGAGAGTTAAACCAATTTTTTTTCTATTTACTCCCCTTTGTGTATTCTGTGAAGAGAGAGACTTAAGCCCTGTTTGGTAGAGTTGTGGGAAAGTGCTTATAGTTTATGCCTAAACAGCTTATAGCTTATAACTTTCAACTTAAGCTGATTTCTAGCTTATTCTTAAAGCATCTCCTGCCCCACTCAAAGAATAAGCTGATTTCTGACTTCCAAAAAGCTATAAGCTATAAGCTATAAGCTAAACCAAACATATCAAAATAGCTTAAATTAAGCTGAAAGCTGAAATAAGCTGTAATTAAGCGCTGCCAAACAGGCACTTATTCACAGATGACCCATGAATAATTAATTTATGAATAGCCAATTAATAGGCTAACTCCCCAATCTGGAAAACTTGCATTACACTGAGTTCTTATATTAGGAAACGTATAATACTAAATGCACTAATTAATATGTTAATTAGTATATTAATGAATAATATGATATAATTTTAAAAATTTTAAATTTTTATAATTTATACAATAAGTATTAGGTGGGATTATAATATTAAAATAGTAATGTCATAATATATATTAATATATTAATTAAGTGTAATGCTACGTCGCTCGAATCTGGGCTCCCCCGAATGCCCCCGAATTCCATTTTTTTTTTTTTTTTTTTTTCAGCAGAAGGAAGAAGAAGACGGAGGGGGAGGGGGACTGGAGGGGGCCTAAAAAATGGGCTGGAGGCGGAGGCGGGGGGCACGGCGATCGGCGATGGCAGAGGCGACGAGCAGAGGCATGGCGATCGGCGACAGAGGCGGAGGCGCGGCGATCGGTGACTGATCTGCGACGGATCGGAGACGACGGCGACGGCGACGGCGACCTCTTTCTCTCCCTCTCCCTCTCCCTCTCCCTCTCCCTCTCCTCCCCCTCCCCTACAGGTCGAACGAAAATGGCAGAAAAAAAGAAAAAAAGAAAAAAAAAAAGCCTAATGCCCAAAACGACGTCGTTTTGGGCATTAGGGGGATTAGCGGGGAAGATTTTCGAGCTCTCAAACATTATTCATTAATTAATATATCAATTGATGCGAGTAGCACACTGTAATAAAACTCTGACCAGTCCCATTACTTCAAATTTCATAATTAACACCATGTCAAACAAAAATTTGTGGTTTAGAGTTCCAAGTTATTCATTTCTCCTACTTATTTATTTTTTTCTTTTCTTTTAAATAGAAATATTATTTATCATTAAATTTATTTTATTTAATTTATATAACACTTTATATGCCTTAATACAACAAACACGGTATAACCTATCATATTTAAAATAAAATAAAAAAGAAAAAAAAAAGAAGAAGAGAGTAATATACAGATCTTTCTTGAAAATTTTAAAATAATTACATTTAACCTTACAAATTTTAGTATAATTACATTGGACTCCTTAAGTTTTTTTAACCATATAGATAAAAAAAAAAAAAAAAATTTATATTGTCATTTTTTTTATACTAAAATATATATTTTATCATATTTAAGTTTGTATCTTCCCACCATCTACATTATTAGGTGTTTGGAATTAGTTTTTTTTGGTGACTTTTTGACTTAATAATTTTTTTATGAAATTAAAAAAAGGTTAATGCTTTTGGAAATCTTTTTTAATTGTGTAGAAAAACGTAAATGACTAATATCGTACTTTTATTTTTTTGCTTGAATTTATTGTTTTACGTTTTCAAAGATATCTACTGGGAGTAGTTTGGTCTTTTCAAATTAGAAGAAAGATTTCATAACTTTTTTTGGTACATGCAAAACACATTTTAACTTATTTTTAGCCACAAAAATAGCGTCCCAAACAGGAGCTTAGTTGTGATCCTTTAAGCCAACTAAACAAGAAATTGATGTAATTGTAAGAAAAATTTATAGATTTTGATGTTTTTTTTTTAAAACCTCATGAGTGGTCTATGTAATTTACCCTTTAAAAATTAATAGTACCCGCCATGCCACATGAAAATTCACATAAGAAGTTAAAACTTTTGGTAAAATAATTTAGTAATATACGATAGTTCTCTTTAAAAAAATGGTTAATTAAACCAAAACACTCAATTTTTTGTGATATCATTTTACCTCCTCTTCTATGAATCCATTCAAATTAATCCCCTCAATTATAATAATTGAAAAAATACATCAAAACCTATTCTGATGGTCTCATTGAGTGTTATAAAACTCGATTTGTTGCCTAAGGGTTTATTCAAGAATATATGATTGATTATGAGGAAACATTTGCCTTTGTTGTTCGTCTTACTTCAGTTCGCAGCTTCCTTGCCATTGCTGTTGCTCGCCATTAGAGTATTTGTCAGATGGATATCAAGAACGCTTTTCTCAATTGCGATCTCGCTGAGGAAGTTTATATGCAACCTCCTCCTGGTTCTTCAGTTCCGTCTACCAAAGTTTGCAAACTACGCCACGCTTTGTGTGGTTTGAAACAAGCTCATCGTGCTTGGCTTGCCGAATTCAATTACACCATTCGTGACTTTGACTTCTCCTTCAGTGCCCATGATTCTGCTCTGTTTATACACAAGACAGAGCGCAGTATTATTATTATTCTTTTTTATGTGGATGATATGATCATCACTAGGGATGACACAGTGGGTATCTCTAGTCTCAAACAATTCCTCAGTCGCCAGTTTGAGATGAAAGATTTGGATCTACTTAGCTACTTCCTCGGCTTGAAAATTTCTTAAGATCCTTCTGGCTACTTTCTCACACAGGCCAAGTATACATCTGATCTCTTAGCTCGTGCTGGTCTTACCGATTGCAAGACCGCGCCTATCCCACTTGATCCTCAGACTCGTCTCACACCTCTTGATTGTCACTTGTTATCTGATGTTATTTTATATTGTCAGCTAGTTGGCAGTTTTGTCTATCTTATGGTTACTTGTCCAGACATTGCCTATGCTGTTCATATTGTCAGTCAGTTTATGGCCGCTTCTCACTCTCCACACTATGATATTTTGGTTCGCATTTTGCATTATCTCAAAGGCACTATGTTTCATGGTCTTCACTACTAAGCACACTATTCTCTACAACTACACGTTTTTTCTGATTCAGATTGGGCAAAGGATCCTACTGACCGCTGTTCTACTATAGGGTTCTGCATCTTTCTTGGGTGACTCTCTCATTGGCGTAACAAGAAGCAAACTTTTATTGCTTGTTCTAGTATTGAGGCTAAGTATCATGCTCTTGCTGACACTACTCAAGAGTTTGTGTGGTTTCGTTGGTTTCTTTTTGATATGGGAGTTTTTCATCTCGTTGCTACTAACCTCTATTGTGACAATCAGAGTGCTATTCAGATTGCACATAATGATGTCTTCCATGATCGCACAAAGCATATTGAGATTGATTGTCACTTCATACGGCAACAAGTTACTAGTGACACTGTCTGTTTTATTTTTGTTACCTTTGTTGATCAGACAGCCAACATCTTCACCAAGGCTTATCCTCCAAGACGCTTTTCTTACTTACCTTCCAAGCTCAAGTTGGTATATGCATTACCACTTTGAGCTTAGGGTAGGGTGTTAGCTGTATATATTTATATTACCATTTGTTCATTACCATATTGTGTTTTATCATACTTAGCTTCTCCTTCACTTATATAAAGGAATTTTGTATTCACTCATATCCATTCATTGAAATATACAGAGTTATATTTCTCTCTCTCTCTCTCTCTCTCATAGCTTCTCTCTATTCTCATAACACTGAAAATGATTTAAAATAGGTGAAAGTGGATTAAAGGGGTTAAAATATACAAATTCAAAAATGAGCGAGTAAATTGAAATTTGCAAATAATTAAAGAGGCCTTGATGTAAAAGTTACACACAATTAATAAACTTTTTAATTTCTTTATAATCTGAAAAAATGAAAAGGTGAAATAGTTATTCGTTTAGCTCAAAACTTTGGTGAGGTGTCAACCGATTAGTTGCGGTCCGTAAATTACTTATTCACGTCCGTGAATAAATTAAAGTTTTTCTCTTATGTGAATGCTTATATTGATGATTATGTATATAGGTGAGTTTGGAAATGGATTTTTTAATAATTTTTTTAAATAATGTGTGTGAGAAATTGTAAAAAAAAATTAATTTTTTGTAAGTGAAAAAAGTACGTAGCATTTAATTTTTTTTAGCTGATGACAAAGGACTTAGTGGCTTTTTGATTTTTTCTTAACAAAAATTTATATTTTTTTTGTATGTCTTTTGAGATAATTCTAAAAAAATCCATATTTTAGCTAAAAAAAAATAAAGAAATTCAGTAAGTTGGTTGTTATTAGCTAAAAAAATTAGGGTTTTTTTTTATTTTTTATTTTTTTTTATTATCATCCTCGACTTGTATGGGAAATTTAAGGTTAGAAGATAAATTAATTATAATGGTTTTTGAAGAGTTAATTTTATTTTTTTTTTCATATGCAAATACGTACTCATATTTCTGTAAGATAAAAATTCTTTAACTACTACTATATAGTGTGATAAATAATCCATCTTTTGTTTTTTTCAAACGGTTCTATTATGGTGATCACCTCACAACATTTACGAAGGTACTGTTAGGAAAACTTCATTAGAAAAATATATTATTTGATTTAATTTTTAAAATTTTTGAATTTATTTTTAAAAAATATTAAATTAGTTTGACAAAAATAAATATAGATATATATTTAAAATTTTAAATATTATTTTATATTCCCAAAAAAAACCATATAAAAATAAGGGGATTTTTTTTAGGATTCCTGATATTAAGATTTTATAGCATAAAAGACATTCAATATTTTTATAATGTCTAAGGTCCCTCAAATTGATCCAGAGAAAATTGGATCCAGAGAAATTCTCTAGACTTCACAGAGAAATTCTCTCCAAAATCAGAGAAATTCCATTTTCTAGCTTTCTACTCATCTCTCAGACCCACTTCATCTTTTTCACCATCTTCATCACAGATACAAAGTCCACAGAAATTCTCCCAAACCCAGAGAAATTCTCTCCAAAATCAAAAAAATTCTATTTTTTAGCTCTCTACTTATCTCTCAAACCCATTTTATCTTCTTTACCATCTTCATCATACACCTTCAACCTAATAATATTCAAATTTTAAGTTTTTTCCAATTTCACACATTTTCTCAGCAACCAAACACGTAACCACTGATACGAATTTCTCCGGACTCCCAGAATTTCTCTAGAATCCCCAATCTAGATCAGAACTAGAGAAATTTCTAGACAAACCTTTCTAGAGAAATTTTTTCAAACCCAGACAAATTCTCTCCAAAATCAGAGAAATTCCATTTTCTGTGATGTCTAACATCTCTCAGACCCACTTCATCTTCAACAGTCTTTAATGATGAGTAGCTCAGCACTACTATCGGAAAGCCCGTACTCCATGGCCGCTTATACCAAAATCAAGAGCATAAATCCGCCATAAAAACCCCCAAACGTATAGCACCATCCCTGAGCCAACAATTTATGAGTAATTGTAATTGTAACGGCAACAAAGGAGACAACAAAATCTGAAATTCTATAAAATTAAAAAAACAAACAACTTGGGATTAGATCAACTACGTCCCCGTATGTGAAGAAATTGAAAGAATTAATGCACTTGCAGTGTTGGTACCCTGAAGTTTTGACAAGGAAAAAGAGCTAGAGAAGGAGCTGTGCGAAAAACGACACACACAGAGAGAGATTGATGGCCCACGGTGGCCACTGGTAGTTCACGGCGTTCCACAGCGGTTTGGTTTTTGGTAGTTTGGTAAGAGAAAGATGGATGAAAGAGAATGCGAACGATACAGAGATCAGAGAGAGAGAGAGACAGGAGAAGAGATGAATTTAGCAGAAGAGTTTAGAGTGAGAGAGAAAAAAAAAATGAGATTTGATTTGAGAAATTTCTCTGTGATATATGAGTATGGGGGTTGAGGGACCTTAGACTAATGTCCATTACGTACTCATATTTCTGTGAGATAATTTTTTTTTAACTACTACTATGTAGTGTGATAAATAATCCATCTTTTGTTTTTTTCAAACGGTTCTATTATGATGATCACCTCACAACATTTATGAAGGTATTGTTAGAAAAACTTCATTAGAAAAATATATTATTTGATTTAATTTTTAAATTTATTTTTAAAATATATTAAATTACTTTGACAAAAATAAATATAAATATATATTTTAAATTTTAAATATTATTTTATATTCCCAAAAAAAACCATATAAAAATAATTAGTGCTTGATTTTTTTAAAATTTTTTTTCCACCAAACTAAATTTTAATTTCTTTTAGAAAAACATATTAAAAAAATATATATATATGTATACCTTTGAAACATATCCAATATACAATTTGATAAAAAAATACTTGAAGTATAAGTTAGTATCAAGACGAACACGTTCAAATTGAAAATAATATAAAACATTAAAATTTCAATAGAAAAAACTAATAGTTGCATTTTAGTCCAAAATTATATGAGGATTTTTTAATTATATTTCTACGATAGAGAGTAAAATGTTACAGTTCCAAACCATAACAGATTAAAATATAACCTTTAACCTTAGTGATAAGTAGATTCTATTTTTCCAGAAAAGCACGAAAAGCCACCTTCTTTTTCAATAAATTAATTCATTTTTTTTAATCTGATTTTACTCACTACCTAAGACATTGTGATTCTCTCCATTGCATATTTATAATTGAGAGCTTCCATTATATCATCCAATAGTGAGTGTAATGATTTTTTATTTTTTTTATAATTTAAACTAATTATAAATTTACATTTATATTTTATAATCATTAGATATATCAGGAAAATTTTTCATCACATATATGAAATAAAAAGGGTTAAAGTTCAGAATTAATTATTCTCTTTATTCGATTCAAATCAATGTGAATGAATGGGGCATGGCATGGTGTCCCAAAGCAACCACTTGGCCAATGGCCACCACTGAAAAATCCCACCTCAAGTGGATGGAATATGCAAAGCACCACCTTCAAAGTCAGTCAGTCAGTGAGTGTTAAAGGATCTATTAGGCTTCATGAGATGGACAATATTGTTGTACATTACATACATCATAATTTGACTGAGATATCTAAAACCCATCCCCATAATACAAGTGTCCCCATATGAGATGCATTGTCACATGTATCTCATAGCTCTCTCTCTCCCCCCCCCCCCCCCCCAGACTGTTTGTTATAACTTTTGAGAGTGATTATAATTTATTTTAATTTAGAAATTTGTGTCAAATTATTTAATGCAGTTTTTACTTATAATTTATTAGGTAGAAATAACTTAAATAAGTTTAAAAAAATGATTATTTAAAAGTTAAAGTAAGAATATTTTTAATTTTTACTTTCTGATTATCAATTTTTAACTTAAAAAAACTCCATCAGATAGGGCCCTCTCTCTCTTATGTACAGTATCTTTGTGGGGGGAATGTCTAATGGAGTATTGCTTCAAATATCCATACTCTGTCTGCATGTGCAATTTGCTCCTTATAGGTAGACATACAACTTGAGAGAGGGAACAAATATTAATATTGGTTCAAGCAAATTGGAGATGGAGTAATGTTGTTGTTGTTCTCGTAGACATAGGACTTCTCACACTTGGAGTAAGACATTCGGGGTGTTTGTTTAGGTTTTTTTGAGTTAATTTATGGCTTTTGACTTTTGAAAAACTATTTTGGACTGTTTGATTAAACTTATTTCAAACAGTTTCTGATTCTAATAATTTTTTTTAAGTCAAAAAAACTGATTCTGAGAAGCTGCTCACCCTTTGTTTCTGATTATCAGCTTTTGCTGTAAACATGTTAATTTACAGTTATACTTTTAGATTTTTTTATTTTTTATTTTTTTAAAAATAGAAAAGACCCAAATGGACTATAGAATATTATTATTTTTTATGAAAAATGTAGACAAGTAGTGAATAACAAAAAATAAAAGTTAATTAAAAAAGTTATTTCACAGCTTATTTAACAAACACTACTCAGTAACTTAAATCTATAATCTAACAGTTATACCAAACAAATTAATAATTTCTAATTAAAGTCATAATTTATAATCTGTTTTAATATCAAACGGGGCCATTGTTTAGGTCAGTCTTTTTGTTGTCATGTGCTCGTTTATTTAAAATACATAACATCGCATTATCATTTTACACGATTAGCGAGTGCATCTATATTTTGGCACAAATAAAAATCCATATTAATAGAAGAAAAAAAATTATAACGAGAAAGAAATAAACAAGTAAGAAAGACATAATTAATCTTGTCTTTGATAATGATTGACCCTAATTTTTCTATTAAAAATATATGAAGGTAACCAACTTAACTAATTTAATTGATTAGTTTGAACGTATCTCAAATTATCCCGAGACTTACATAAAGTGCCCCTCCACTTGAATCGAGTAGATCTCGGGCAGAGCTCACGGGTGTGACTTTAAAGAGTTAATAGCACCTAGTGAGAGTTGAACCTGAGATCTGGAGAGAGCACATCCCCAAGTCTCAAGTTACATCCACTAGGTTCAGTTATATGGTTATTATTTTGGTTATGACCTAAGAGTTTTTTAGTTATGCCTTAAATGATATTTGGTTATGACCCATTATATTTTTGGTGTTGTTTATGACTTAATTATGATTAGTAATTGTCATTTTGGTTATATTTAAGTAGTGTTTGGTTATGGTCTATTATAAGTCATTTAGTAATAATTAAAAATAATTTAATTATAATACTTTATGGTATATAATTTGGATATGATTGCATGACCCTAAATAAGAGATATATAACGTTAACACTTTTTTTTGAGATGATACACAAATGTAATATAAAATATATTACTCAAAATAAGATGGCTTGGGTTTAGGGAATATGGAAGTGAACCTTTTTTATTTTTTTTGGCTGCAAATGAAAGCAACTTGTACTTGAAATTAGCACTGAATTGGACTTGGCATATTCTTCTGAATAGTTCAATGTCTAAAATCATCACATCTAACTGTTCATGAAACTATATTCTAAGTAAAATGAATTAAGTCAAAAGCAGCCAAGAAAAAAAAAAATTTGATTAACCTTTATTTTTGTTTGTTAATCATTCAGAAATTTATGTATAAAAATAATTGAGCTTGTTCTTTTTTTTTTTTTTTTTTTGGGTACATCGGAAATGAAGCTTGTTCGTACTTACAAGAAAACAGTCATGGTGAGACTCGCATTTTCTTGTTAGAAAGGAAAACAACTTTCTATTTTTTATTTTTACATCATTTGAATGCAACCTTTAAGTAGATTTTTATATTTCAGCTTCAAAAGAAATTGTTTTACGATATTAAGTTGTAAAGAATATTGTGCGGGCCTATTCAAAATAATATATTTCTTTAAAAAAATAAATTAAAAGAAAAGAAGGAAAAGAAAAGAACAAATGATGATTTATCTATCCGTTCAATTCATAAGAATGTTTATGTGCAAAAATAATTTAAAATTTCCAATTATGAAAAACATTTACTCCTAGAAAATAGTTATGATAAGACTCAAGTTTTCTGCGAATAACTAAATGTGGAGATATAATTTATGAATAACAACACGTGATTGAGGTGTCACTGAAGTGCCCGCTGAAGTGCCACGTGTTCTGGTTATGATGTCGAGATAATCCCGGATAGGCCGAGGTTATCTGCCAAGATACCGAAATCCGAGATAAGCGGATAAGGGACAAGAGTCCTAGAATGAGAGAGGACTTCAGTTTGGATAAAGATAAGACTCTTAGAGAGTTTATCACAATCTAACTGGGAGTCTAGGATTAGCATTGAGCTAGAGTCTATTGAAGCTAGGCTTCTATTGGGATTAGGTCAGTGTTGGCTATAAAAGAGAAGCACCCTCGTGGGTCGAAGGTACGCTTTTTGTATTCTGAATAGTGAGTTAAGCACTTTTGCTATCTTTGAGAGATAACTGACTTGATCGTCGGAGTGCCCCCGGGTAGACGAACCACCGCCAGAATCTTATCTTTCTGTGACAGGTCGTTCGGGCTTAATCTATTCTGCCTGTATTCTTCAGCTAAGTACCTGTTTGGCAGTGTGGTCGGAAATTGACATACACAATTTGGCGGCATCTGTGGGAAAGAAAGAAGAATAGATGGCCAACGACAGACAAAAAGAGAAGGTTGGGAATGACATCCATACTGGAAGTGGTAAGCAATTTGATCCCAACGTAGAGGAGGATAATTGCAATGAAAAAACTCGGGATCAGACTCCCGGAGAGCAAGGCCAGGAGGGCGACGTACCAAAGAAATCAGACCGAAGCGAGTATCACAACGAGAACGACCTCCAAGTATGGAAAGATAGATGCCTGCGGAGGGACGGCGAGATGAAGAGAATGACAAACAAATTGGCGGACCTGCAAACGGTCATTAATTTCATGATGCAGAACAACGTCATGCAACCACCGTTCCCATTACAAGATACGCCGATTCCAACGGCCAAGAAAGATGCCCGAAAAGGGGGGCAGAAAACAGTTCCTGCAGTCCCACAGTACGACAGGACCAAGGGACATTCTCATCGGCCTTTACGGGAGGACGGGCATGGAGAATCAACAAGAAGAGAATCCCAGAAGACATGTCGAACCAAAGAAGTCTGCACCAAAGAACATCGGCATGTTCAAGGGAAGGAACTTTGTTTCGACGCAACTAACGGAGAAAGGTCCAAGAGGACTCACAATGACACCGGAAGCAGCGCGCCGAAAAGGCTGAAATCCGGAGATAACCGAGCTCCTGGACGGACCAAGGAGGATCTGAGGGATTACCTCCAGCGGAAGCGACAAGATGCCGAGGTAACTTCTCCGGTCAAACCGAGAACGCCGTTTTCAGTAGAATTGAATAAATTCGAAGCCCCGAAAAGGTTCAATATGCTGAGATTCCAGATATACAACGGTAAGTCGGACCCCAACTTTCACGTCGGCTTGTACCTGAACTCGATGGCACTATACACTGGGAACGATCCGTTGCTTTGCAAGGTGTTCCCCTCATCCTTCGGGGAAATTGCATTGGACTGGTTTCACAAGTTACCGAAAGGAACTGTGAAAACTTGGGAAGGCCTGGCCGAGATGTTCTTGGCCAGGTTTGTGACAAACAAACTACAACCATTAAGGGTGGACTCAATGATGGCTCTGAGAATCAGTGAGGATGAAAGTCTTAGGGCCTACGCCAAGAGGTACTATGAGGTGTTCAACCGAATACCAGGATGCAACCAAGAGCTGGCAGTCGTGTCTTTTAAGAATGGCCTGAAAGATGATTGTCTGCTTCGAAAATCACTGGCAAAAACACTACCAAAAAGTATGGAGGAACTTATGGCCAGGATAGAAAAGTATACCAGGGTCGAGGAGGACACGCTGGGGACAAAGACGTCGAAACAAGAAAAGGGAAACGACTCGCCGAAGCGAGGTCGAGGTAATACTGGGTACAACAAGCAAGATACAGGATTAAGGGCTGCGCAGGCAGTCACAATCGTATTCTGAATCCCGGTTTACAAAGTCTTGGAGAAAATCCGAAATTAACCCTATTACAGAGCACCAGTAAGGGTTCCGGGCGAATTTATGGGAAGGAGCCTTGGCAAGCATTGTACTTACCACAATGAAGATGGGCATCTGACTCAAGGGTGCAGAGCCCTGAAGGCACATCTAGAAGACCTGGTAAGACAATGTCATTTAAGGGACCTTGTAGACGAGGCCAGGACAAGAGAAGAGCAAGCAAGACTGCTCCAGGCACCGGCAGCACCGCCTCCTCTAGCACCATAACCACAGGCAGACAGACATCGAGTGATCAATGTTATTCACTCGAAGGTCAATGAGAACGAAATACAACGGGAGACTCAGAAGATAAAGCACTTGCAGTATGTGTACCAGGTCCGATAGAAAAGACCTAGGGCAGACGAGTGCCAATGACGAGTGGTGTCCTTTACTGAAGACGACCTAGAAATGGTACAGCATCCACATAATGATGCCTTGGTAATATCCCTCCAGATTGGAGAATGCCAAGTGAAGCGCATCTTAATTGACCAGGGCAGCTCTTGTGACATCATGTACGTCAGGTGTTACAGGGAGCTTGGTCTTCACCGAGATGATCTGGAGCAATCCGATGGTCCAATGGCCGGGTTCAATAGAATACCGACATGGCCCCTAGGAGCAGTAAGTTTCGAGGTGCAGGCTGGCACCAAGAAGGTAAAAACTGAGTTCACAATAATTGACACTCCCTTCCCTTACAATGTTATCTTGGGAAGGCCATGGTTACATGTAATGAGGGCTGTTCCCTCAACATTGCACCAGTTGTTGCGATTCCCAACATAACAGGGAATTGAGGAAGTCAAAGGGGATCAAGTGCAGGCAAAGAATTGCTCCATGGCAGCAATGAAATCCACCTGCAACATACGAGAAGTAGAAGCAATAGAGATCGAGGGTGAGGACATGGAAGTCCTGGAGGACGTCGGCAAATAACCAGCCGAGAAGAGTGAGGAAGCCCTAAAGAAAATCCTTGTCCAGCAAGGGGATGAAGAACGCTTCTTCCTTCTCGGCTTGGGCTTGGCCGAGGAAGAGGAAAAAGAGCTAGAGGCGTTCTTAAGAGCAAACATTGAGGTGTTTGCCTGGATGCCGTACAAGATGCCTGGCATTGACCCTAAGGTCACTTGCCATAGACTAAATGTGGACAGGTTGGCTAAACCTGTCAACCAGTGAGCAAGGAGGCCGACATTGATGCATGTTGAGGCCGTAGAAGAAGAAGTGGATAAACTTCTAGAGGCTAGAGCCATTCGAGAGGTAAACTACTCGACATGGCTATCAAACATGGTCGTCGTGAAGAAAAAGAATAGGAAGTGGAGGGTTTGTGTGGACTTCACCAGCCTGAACAAGGCTTGTCCCCAAAACAGTTTCCCATTTCCCAAAATTGACCAATTGGTGGATGCCACCTCAAGACATGGAAGGATGAGCTTCTTAGATGCCTACAGGGGGTATCATCAGATAGCTATGTATCCCCCAGATGAGGAGCAGACTGCATTTATCACCCTAAAAGGGCTGTATTGCTATAGAGTAATGCCTTTTGGGTTGAAAAATGCAAGAGCAACTTACTAGAGACTGGTGACTAAGATGTTCAGACATCTAATAGGCAAAACAGTGGAGATATACATTGATGACATGGTCGTGAAGACCAAGGAACCTGAGGATAATCTTGAAGACTTAAAGGCAGTTTTTGACATCCTTAGAACATATCGGCTCCAACTCAATGCATCGAAGTGCGCATTTAGAGTTGGGTCTAGTAAGTTCTTAGGATACTTGGTTACCAGAAGGGGTATTGAGGCTAGCCCCGATCAAATCAAGGCCATTCTGGACTTGGAGAGCCCAACATCAACAAAGCAAGCGCAGATGTTGACTGGAAGGGCTGCAACTCTGAATAGATTCATAAGCATAAGCTCTGACAAATGTAAACATTTCTTCAGCTTAGTGAAGAAAGCCACAGACTTCTTATGGACAGAAGAGTACGAAGTCGCCCTGGCCGACTTGAAGAAGTATTTAACCACAGCTCCAGTTCTCTCAAATCCAGTACCTGGAGAGCTGTTCTTATACTTGGCAGTTTTAGAACATGCAGTGAGTGCAGTAGTAATCAGAGAAGAAAAAAGAGAGCAAAGGATAGTTTACTACGTGAGTAAAACCCTAACTGATGTAGAGACCAAATACCTACCCTTGGAGAAGCTAACACTGGCTTTAGTAATGGCTTCCAACAAGCTGAATCATTACTTTCAAGCCCACAAAATTGTGGTGTTAACTGAGCATCCCTTGAAGTCCCTGTTGCAGTAGGGAGATTTGACAGGCAGAATAGCCAGATGGGCAGTGGTGTTGGGCCAATATGACCTGGAATTCAAACCCAGAACAGCAATCAAAGGCCAAGTTTTGGCCGATTTCATGGCCAAGTTCATACCATGCGCCATCACACATTGGGATCTATTGAGCCAAGGTCCAGGTGAACAAGGAGAAACCCAGTTGGGGATAGCCAAACAGAGGAAAGAGGAGAAACTCAGGCCCTGCAGTATTTACGTCGGCGACTCCTTCCGTCTATTCGTTAACGGAAGTTCAAACCGACAAGAGGCAGGGGCAGGAGTAGTACTAGTATCGCTAGATGGACAGATGCTGGAACAATTCATTTACTTGGGGTTTAAGGCCTCAAACAACGAAGCAGAGTATGAAGTACTAATAACAGGATTAAAGTTGGCAGCAGCAATGGAAGCCGATAAGGTGATGGTCTTCTGTGACTCCCAGCTTATCGTTAACCAGGCAATAAGCAAGTACGCTGCTTGAGATAAAAGGATGGTGGCCCATGCAAAGGAGGTGTGCTGTGATAACCTTGTTTCGTATTATGCTAATTGATCTTAATTATGATTGTGATTATGTGTTTAATATGATTTTGAGTGCCATTTATATGATTATATGTGGTTTTGAATTTCTATCTGTTCATCGTAGGAAAATCTATTCAATTTACGGTTATAAACTGAAAATTGAAGGTCATATCGGCCACATAAATTGAAATTGACTGTATTACTGTGATTGGCATAATTTTTAAAGCCTATGGTGAAAATTAATTAGAAATTGATTCGGATCAAAATAATTTGAGTAAACTGATTGAATTAAGCACTATTATTTAACCTTAATCAATTTGATTAAGAGAGACTATAAAACGGCCAATATACACTCATATTTATCTTTCTTAGAGTTCAAAATTTGAAACAAACACTCTAGAAAGAGAGTGAACCGAATGTAGAGGGAGAGGGAGCACAAAATTGGAGATTTGAGTTGAGAACTGGAAATTTGGAAGCTAGGCTCAAGAGCTAGCTAGATTTTGGGAGATTAGAGCTCCTAGGTAAGCATTTGAGCATAAATTCATGAGTATAAATTTGTAATTTTGTGTATTCAAGCCAGTTGGGTAATCAAGAACATAAATTGAGATGAATTTGAAGCTTGTATGTACATGCATGTATAGGATTGCCATGATTCTACACACTCAAGCATGAAGCATGTTGAATATGAAGAATTGAGCACCAAACTTTGCATGCATGATTAATTTTGTGTAGCTTCATGATTTTAATCACCACTTGTACCATTTGAAATGGAATTAAGTTAACATTTTACATGCATGCAAGATCCATGTAAATAAGGAGCTTGATTATTTGAGTTTTGAAACCAACAAGAAGAATTTGAAATAATTTGGGAAATGAACCGTGATTTTATGCAATTGGTTCCAAATTAATTATGTCCTTGTGTTATATAATGTCCTTCCATGCTTTTGCATCAAAAATATGAGTTTTAGAGCCTTTGGGGTTGAGTTTGAAGTTCAAACAGAGTTTTGGAAAACCCAGAATTCGACCTATCCGCTCGAGCGTGAAATATTAGCTCCCAGAACTTTTGCAGACATTGATGTCCGCTCAAGCGGGGAGAGTCATGCTCGAGCGCCCTGTTACATGTTTTGAGTCTCAGTTCGAGCGTCCAAAGTCACTTTCGAGTGTAAATATGAGGCAACCAGTACTTTTGCAGACTAGAGGGGTCCGCTCGAGTGGCAGAAACAGGGCTCGAGCGGGGAGCCCTGTTTCAGAAATTTTGTAAAGTTGATTTAAGTTTTGTTTTCTGTTCTCTTTCATTTCTAAGCACTCTTAGGCATGCATTGAACATTATAAATGAGTTAAAAAGGATAAGAAAGAAGCCTAAGAGGGATGTATGAATTAAGAACGGATTGAATCGTTTGTGACCCATATATGTGTTATATATTATGTAGGGTCGAGCACAAGGACGAATCTATCAGCAGAACACTGTGAGTAATATTTTAATAAAGATATCTTGAAATATGCTATTTGTCCAATTGTTTACTCCTATTTGAGTTTCGTAAGCTTGTTAATCTGAAAGGTGGACAATATTCGTTATGCCATACGATTGGCCAAAAGCCGTTGGATGTGAATGATTGGGCCAAATGCCGTTTGACACGAATGATTGGGCCAAAGGCCGTCAGACATGAATGATTGGGTCAAAGGCCGTTGGATATGAATGATTGGGCCAAAGGTCGTTTGACATGAATGATTGGGCCAAAGACCGTCGGATATGAATGATTGGGCCAAAGGCCGTTTGATATGAATGGATGGGCCAAAGGCCGTTTGATACGAATGAATTGGACCTGAGGCTGTTTGATACGTTTGGATTTATAGTCGTTTGATACACTAGATAGAAACACGAATTGGGCCCAAGGCCGTCTGATGCATCTATTTCAAATTTCATTCATGTGTCTTCTTTATCTGATATTAATCACTAGGCTTTCGCTCACTCTCATTCATGTGTCTGTAGGTGAGCCAAGAGATGTCTAAACCCAGCCCCAGTGAAGTATGTGAGAAACAGTCAAAGTTTTGGGAAGTCAACCCATACGTCTCACGCATAGGACTTGTTTTCGCCCTTTTGTTCTTTTGTTATATTTTTGCTATGTTGGCGAAAACTTTGGATCACCTTTGTATATAAGCTTTTGGTTTGGCTGACTATGACTTGAATGATCCTGTTGTGTAAAGCTTATATGTTAACTTCCTTTGATGTGGGTTATTAATGAATATGTGTGAAATGTTATGATGTGCCATGTAAGCACAGCTCTACAGACAAAAGTTTTAAATTTACTTCCGTTTTGGCCGCTTAACTCTGTTGAAATATATCTAATCTGGTTTGAGGACGTAGGTAATCTCTTGATTACTGGTCGGTTATGACCTTAATCCATGGGGGCGGGTTTGGGTCATGATAGAGTGGTATCAGAGCACGAGTTAATAACTCACACACTTGTCCAAATGAGCAATTAGCATCTAGAAAGATCTAGAATGCATTCATGTGATAAATATGAATTTGAAAGCATTAAGAACATGCCAGAATGTTTTTAGATGAATGATAATGTGCTATACGTTTGAGATTTACTTGCATTGCGAATTATTTGAATATGTGTGCCTTTTAGTATATGCATACTGTAAACCTTCTATATACGGAATAATGCAAGTCTAATCAGATGGTGAGAACAAGAGGTGATGAGATAGAGGAATCTTCCACTACCAGAATGGATAGGATGGAAAGATTGATTCAGGAAATGGCAGAAACATTGAAGCAACAACAACAATGGCAGCAACCTCCACCTCCATCTCCACCTCCGGCGCCACCTCTGTCAGACCTACAGAATGATGACCGAATAATAGCTCTCACCAAAGAGTTTAAGAAAATAAAACTGCCATAGTTTCATGGAGGATTGGATCCGTTGAAGGCCGAAGCATGGATTCTCGACATTGAAAAGCTATTTGAAGTGTTTCCTTGTTTAGAAACACAGAAAGTACTTCTAGCCACCTTTATGCTAGAAGATGAAGTAAGAAGATGCTGGATGTTGATGTGTGAGAATCATAAAGACATTGGCTGGATGCAATTCTTGGAAATTTTCTACGACAAGTACTTCCCACAATGTGTCTGCGACAGAAAAGTATCGGAGTTCATGGAACATAAACAAAACAGCATGACAGTGGCTGAGTATGAGGCCAAATTCACTAAGTTGGCCAGGTTTGCACCACATGTGATCGATACTGACTATAAGAAAGCGAGGCATTTTGAAGGTGGGCTTCGAGATGATATTCTAGAACGGGTGAATGTTCTCAAGCTGGAAACCTATATTGGGGTGCTAGACCGGGTCATAATAGCAAAAGCTAACATAGCTAGACAGGCCAAATCGACAACTGACTGGAAAGGTAGTAAAAGACATAGCTTCTTTTCGAAGAAAAAATTCTCAAAGAAACAGAATACGGGCTCTTCAAGTACTTCGAATTCGTCCCGAGACACATCTCCAATGTGCAATATCTGTAGTAAAAGGCATCGCGGAGTTTGTTATAGTGTGTCAGGAGCTTGTTTCAAATGTGGTAAAACGGGATATATGGCCAGAGATTGCAGCCAGAATAGTGGAAGGTTAGCTGCTAGCTCTACTGCATCGATCCCAAAACCGGGAAATATTGCAAGGCCTACTACTACCGGAACACTGAGAGGCAAGGGAAAGTTTTCGCGCTTGTTCCGGGCGATACACGGAATGCTGAAACCGTTGTCTCACGTACTATTTCTATATGCAATCATGATACTTTTGTGTTAATTGACTCTAGATCGACACACTCTTTCGTAACTTGTGCATTTGCATCTAGACTGAGTAGACCTCTAGAATCATTGCCATATTTGCTATGTGTGTCTGTTCCATTTGGGGAATCTGTGTTGTGTGCATCTGTATATCGATTTTGTGACATGCGAATTGGGAATGCTATTCTGTATATAGATTTGTTATCCTTGGACTTTCGACATTTTGATGTAATCCTGGGCATGGATTGGTTAACTAAATATTGTGCCACCATTAATTGTGTAACAAAACGAGTTGTATTTAAACTACCGGAACGAGAAGAAATTGTGTTTGTAGGTAACGGGGTAGTGCCTCCACCTTATTTGATATCTGCCATGGAAGCATGTAAATTGATCAGGAAAGGGTGCCAGGGTGATTTGTGTTGTGTGTTATCTGAACAATCTGTGAATGTTGAATTGAACAGTATCCCTATTGTTAGCGAGTTTCCAGATGTGTTCCCAAATGAATTACCAAGCGAGTTAGTGGACAGGGAGATAGAGTTTACTATTGAAGTTGTGCCAAGTACTCAGCCTATTTCTAAGACTCCCTACAGAATGGCTACTGCTAAAATGAAAGAATTGAAGGAACAGTTGCAAGACTTACTTGATAAAGGGTTTATTCGACCTAGTACTTCACCATGGGGTGCACCGATGTTATTTGTGAAAAAGAAGGACGGAACCTTACGCTTGTGTATTGACTATCGAGAACTGAATAAGATGACCATAAAGAATAAATATCCCTTACCTCGCATTGATGATTTATTTGATCAGTTGCAGGGATCACAAGTGTTTTCCAAAATTGATTTGAGATCCTGATACCACCAGTTGAAGGTAAAGGCAGAGGATGTTGAGAAAACTGCGTTTCGAACATGGTATGGTCATTATAAATTTCTTGTTATGCCATTTGGGGTGACTAATGCTCCTGCAGCGTTTATGGACCTAATGAACCGAATCTTTAAGACTTATCTTGATGATTTTGTTGTGATTTTTATTGATAATATCTTGATATATTCAAAGAATAGACTTGAACATGAGTATCACTTGAGAACTGTCTTGCAAACACTTAGAGAAAAGAAATTATTTGCTAAACTAAAGAAATGTGAGTTTTGGTTAAATAAAGTTATTTTCTTAGGGCATGTTACCAACAAAGAAGGGATTTCAGTGGACCCACAGAAGGTAGAGGCAATTGTGAATTGGCCTACACCAAAAAATGTAACAGAAGTCCGCAGTTTCATGAGCTTAGCTGGGTACTACAGAAAGTTTGTGAAAGACTTTTCGAAAATAGTTGTGCCTCTTACCCAACTGACACGCAAAGGGCAACCATTTGAATGGAATGACGAAAGAGAATCTGCCTTTCATGAACTGAAAACGAGACTAACCACTGCACGCGTATTGACATTGCCCACAGGTACGGAAAACTTTGTAATTTTCAGTGATGTATCTTATAAAGGTCTGGGTTGTGTGTTAATGCAGAATGGGCAAGTAATTGCTTACGCCTCTGGGCAGTTGAGGCCACATGAAAAGAACTATCCAACACATGACTTAGAATTGGCCGCAGTCGTATTTGCTTTAAAAATCTGGCGGCATTACTTGTATGGGGCAAAATGCGAAGTCTACACGGATCACAAAAGTCTGAAATATTTCTTCACGCAGAAAGAGTTAAACATGCGACTGAGAAGATGGCTTGAATTGATAAAAGATTATGACCTTTAGATTCAGTATCACCCCGGGAAAGCCAATACAGTTGCTGATACCTTGAGCAGAAAATCGACGGGGAATTTAGCTTGTTTGCTTACTGAACAGAAAGAAATTTTACTAGATTTTGAGAGAACCGAGATTGAAGTTGTGCTACACGAACAAACCGGGCTGATCGCCGCTATTTTAATTGAACCCGCAATAGTTGCTGAAATCAAGCAGAGGCAAAAAGAGGATGAGTTCCTCAAGAAAGTGATCGATGAATTTGAAACAAGTCTGAAAGCCGAGTTCGGCATTGAAAGTGAAGTGTTGACATTTCGAAACCGAATGTGTGTCCCAGATATTCTGGAACTGAAGAAGAGAATTCTAGATGAAACTCATAAGTCAGTGTTTGCTACGCATCCGGGTAATAATAAAATGTATCGGGACTTGAAGCAAAGCTATTGGTGGCCCATAATGAAGAAAGAAATTGTAGAGTATGTGTCCAAGTGCCTTCAATGTCAGCAAGTCAAAGTTGAACACCAGAAACCAGACGGTCTACTTCAACCTCTCCCTATTCTTGAATGGAAGTGAGAGCATGTGACTATGGATTTTATTATTGGTCTACCTCGAACTCCTCGAGGTATGGATTCTATTTGGGTTGTAGTTGATAGATTGACTAAATCTGCACATTTTCTACCTGTTAGAACTACATTTGATACTTATAGACTGGCTACTATATATGTTGATGAGATTATTCGTTTACACGGAATTTCGATATCTATTGTCTCGGATAAAGATCCGAAATTTGTGTCTAGATTGTGGAAAAGTTTGCAAAAAGCTATGGGAACAGAATTGAGGTTTAGTACTGCATTCCACCCACAGACAGACGGGCAATCAGAACGGACAATACAGACCTTGGAAGATATGCTAAGAATGTGTGCCTTGGATTTTCAAGGGAGTTGGGAAGATTACTTGCCACTAGCATAGTTTGTATACAATAACAGCTTCTACTCCAGCATCGATATGGTACCATACGAGGCTTTGTATGGTAGAAGGTGTAGATCACCGATTTGTTGGACAAAAGTCGGGAATAGGGCCTTACTTGGGCCCGAAATTGTGCAAGACACTTCTGAGAAAATCAGAATTATTCAGCAAAGGCTCAAGACAGCGCGAAGTCGGCAAAAGAATTATGCGGATGTTCGAAGAAGGCCTCTTGAGTATGAGGTTGGTAATCATGTATTTATCCGCGTGACTCCGATGAAGGGCCAAGTAAGATATGGTAAGAAAGGAAAATTGTCGCCTCGTTATATTGGGCCATTTCAAATCCTGGAAAGACTTGGTCCAGTTGCTTATAGGGTTGCCTTACCATCGGGATTCGAGCAAATCCATAATGTATTTTATGTATCAATGTTGTGGGGTTATCTTCGAGATCCGTTTCATGTGATTGATTATCACCGGATAGTTCTTGATGAAAATATGGAATACACAGAATGGCCGGAACAAATCATTGACCGTCAAGTGAAACAATTAAGAAGCAAGTCTATCCCGATGGTGAAAGTGGAATGGAAAGAACACTATGGGACGGACGCTACATGGGAAAACGAGGATGAGATGCGACTGCGCTATCCACATTTGTTTTCCGACGAAGGTAAAATAAGTTTGAAGGACCAAACTTCCTAAAGGAGGGAAGATTGTGATAACCCTGTTCCGTGTTATGCTAATTGATCTTAATTATGATTGTGATTATGTGTTTAATATGATTTTGAGTGCCATTTATATGATTATATGTGGTTTTGAATTTCTATCTGTTCATCGTAGGAAAATCTGTTTACTGTTATAAACTGAACATTGAAGGTCATATCGGCCACAAAAATTGAAATTGACTGTATTACTGTGATTGGCATAATTTTTAAAGCCTATGGTGAAAATTAATTAGAAATTGATTCGGATCAAAATAATTTGAGTAAACTGATTGAATTAAGCACTATTATTTAACCTTAATCAATTTGATTAAGAGAGACTATAAAAGGGCCAATATACACTCATATTCATCTTCCTTAGAGCTCAAAAATCTGAAACAAACACTCTAGAGAGAGAGTGAACCGAATATAGAGGGAGATGGAGCACAAAATTGGAGATTTGAGTTGAGAACTGGGAATTTGGAAGCTAGGCTCAAGAGCTAGCTAGATTTTGGGAGATTAGAGCTCCTAGGTAAGCATTTGAGCATAAATTCATGAGTATAAATTTGTAATTTTGTGTATTCAAGCTAGTTGGGTAATCAAGAACATAAATTGAGATGAATTTGAAGCTTGTATGTACATGCATGTATAGGATTGCCATGATTCTACACACTCAAGCATGAAGCATGTTGAATATGAAGAATTGAGCACCAAACTTTGCATGCATGATTAATTTTGTGTAGCTTCATGATTTTAATCACCACTTGTACCATTTGAAATGGAATTAAGTTAACATTTTACATGCATGCAAGATCCATGTAAATAAGGAGCTTGATTATTTGAGTTTTGAAACCAACAAGAAGAATTTGAAATGATTTGGGAAATGAACCATGATTTTATGCAATTGGTTCCAAATTAATTATGTCCTTGTGTTATATGATGTCCTTCCATGCTTTTGCATCAAAAATATGAGTTTTAGAGCCTTTGGGGTTGAGTTTGAAGTTCAAACAGAGTTCTGGAAAACCCAGAATTCGACCTATTCGCTCGAGCGTGAAATATTAGCTCCCAGAACTTTTGCAGACATTGATGTCCACTCGAGCGGGGAGAGTCATGCTCGAGCACCCTGTTACATGTTTTGAATCTCAGCTCGAGCATCCAAAGTCACGCTCGAGCGTAAATATGAGGCAACCAGTACTTTTGCAGACTAGAGGGGTCCGCTCGAGCGGCAGAAACCGCGCTCGAGCGGGGCGCCCTGTTTCAGAAATTTTGTAAAGTTGATTTAAGTTTTGTTTTATGTTCTCTTTCATTTCGAAGCACTCTTAGGCATGCATTGAACATTATAAATGAGTTAAAAAGGATAAGAAAGAAACCTAAGAGGGATGTATGAATTAAGAACGGATTGAATCGTTTGTGACCCATATATGTGTTATATATTATGTAGGGTCGAGCACAAGGACAAATCCACCAGCAGAACACTGTGAATAATATCTTAATAAAGATATTTTGAAGTATGCTATTTGTCCAATTATTTACTCATATTTGAGTTTCGTAAGCTTGTTAATCTGAAAAGTGGACAATATTTGTTATGCCATACGATTAGGCCAAAGGCCGTTGGATGTGAATGATTGGGCCAAAGGCCGTTTGACACGAATGATTGGGCCAAAGGCCGTTGGACATGAATGATTGGGCCAAAGGCCGTTGGATATGAATGATTGGGCCAAAGACCGTTAGACATGAATGATTGGGCCAAAGGCCGTTTGATATGAATGGATGGGCCAAAGGCCGTTTGATACGAATGAATTGGGCCTGAGGCCGTTTGATATGTCTGGATTTGTAGTCGTTTGATACACTAGATAGAAACACGAATTGGGCCCAAGGCCGTCCGATGTATCTATTTCAAATTTCATTCATGTGTCTTCTTTATCTGATATTATTCACTGGGATTTCGCTCACTCTCATTCATGTGTCTGTAGGTGAGCCAAGAGATGTCCAAACCCAGCCCAGTGAAGTATGTGAGAAACAGTCAAAGTTTTGAGGAGTCAGCCCATACGTCTCACGCACGAGACTTGTTTTCGCCCTTTTGTTCTTTTGTTATATTTTTGCTATGTTGGCGAAAACTTTGGATCACCTTTGTATATAAGCTTTTGGTTTGGCTGACTATGACTTGAATGATCCTGTTGTGTAAAGCTTATATGTTAACTTCCTTTGATGTGGGTTATTAATGAATATGTGTGAAATATTATGATGTGCCATGTAAGCACAGCTCTATGGACAAAAGTTTTAAGTTTGCTTCCGTTTTGGCCGCTTAACTCTGTTGAAATATATCTAATATGGTTTGAAGCCATAAGTAATCTCTTGATTGCTGGCCGGTTATGATCTTAATCCATGTGGGCGGATTCGGGTCATGACATGGGCAAACTGATGGCATTATTCCAAAATTACCGACTATAGCAAGTCGGCCAAGATGACAACAGCCATGCTGATGCCTTGGGCTAACCTGGCTAGTATAATGAAACCATGAGAGGCAAGGACAATAATGATTGAATACTTGTCAGGTCCAAGTGTAGAACCACTGAACACAGAGCGCGAAGCAATGTGTGTGGATATGGGATCAAGCTGGATGGATGCAGTAATAGTATTCCTTAAAGAGGGAAAATTGCCAGATGATCATAAAGAAGCACACAAGATCAAACTGAAGTCGGCAAGATTCAGTCTGACAGCAGAAGGGCATCTCTACAGAAGATCTTTTACTGGACCCCTTTTGAGGTGTGTGCATCCTTCTCAAGTTGAAGATTTCTTGTATGAGATATATGAAGGAGTATGTGAAAGCCACACTGGGGGCAGGTCACTTATTCATAGGGCCATTACTCAGGGGAACTGGTGGCCCAATATGCAGAAAGATGCTGAAGCCTATGTTAGAAAGTGTGAGAAGTGCTAGAGGTTTACACATTTGATACACCAACCAGCAGTAGATTTAAACCCAGTATCCATCCCTTGGCCGTTTGCCCAATGGGGCATGGATCTTGTTGGACAGCTGCCTCAGGCAACTGGACAAAGGAAGTTCCTGCTAGTGGCAACAGATTACTTCACCAAGTGGGTTGAAGCTGAACCCCTTGCAAAGATTCGGGACATTGATGTAAAAAACTTTATATGAAAAAACATCATCACTAGGTTTGGGATCCCAAGAGCAATAATAGCAGACAGTGGAACGCAATTTGACAATAAGCTAATCAAGAGCTTCTGTGCAAAGTACAAGATCAAGAATTATTACTCTACTCCAAACTTTCCTCAGAGCAATGGTCAAGCAGAAGCATCCAATAAGATCATCTTGGATGGGATCAAGAAGAGGCTGGAAGCAGCAAAGGGAAAGTGGGTGGATAAGTTGCCCAATGTACTCTGGGTATATCGAACTACGCCGAGAAGATTAACTGGGGAATCCCCATTTGCCATGGCTTATGGCACATAAGCAGTTATTCCACTGGAGGTCGGCATCCCAAGGATTAGAACCCAGGGAGTAGAAAATGGGACCAATAAGGCATTCTTGGCCCGAGATTTGGATCTGCTAGAAGAAAGAAGGGAGAAACCAGCAATTCAGTTGGGGGCATACCAGTGGCAACTTGCCAGGGCTTATAATAAGAAGGTTAACCCACAAAAGTTCCAAGTTGAGGACCTTGTCCTAAGAAAGGTCGTCGGCAACAAGAAGGATCCCAGAGAGGGCAAGCTTGGCCCAAATTGGAAGGGACCTTATAGAATCATCTTGGTCCTAGGCAATGGTGCATATTGGCTTGAAGACAGTGAAGGCAAAGAGTTGCCAAGACCCTGGAATACTTGCAATCTGAAATTTTTCTGTCATTAGATTTTTTATTTTTTAAGTTTCCTGTTATTAGTCGAAGTAATAATAAAGTCTTAGCTTGTTTTTTAAAACTTGTGTAGTATGATTGACCAGTCACTTGGCGATGTTTCTAATTGAAACATGATGAATAACTTAGACTTATTATATAGCAGAGTTGAATTATACTTGCATATAATAGAGTTGAACTAAATTGGCGATGTTTTTGATTGAAATACGACGAATAACTTAGACTTATTATATGGTAGAGTTGAATTATACTTGCATCTAATAGAGTTGAACTAAGTTGGTGATGTTTCTGATTGAAACATGACGAATAACTTAGACTTATTATATGGCAGAGTTGAATTATACTTGCATATAATAGAGTTAAACTAAGTTGGCGATGTTTCTGATTGAAATATGACGAATAACTTAGACTTATTATATGGCAGAGTTGAATTATACTTGCATATAATAGAGTTAAACAAAGTTGAAATTAACTTGGACTTGCCATATCGGCAGAGTCAAATACAGATTGAAACTAAGTATATAGATTAACAAAGAGACCAAGGTTGGTAACCTCGGCCAGTCTTTGTTTGAATCTCATCTCGGTGACGAAGTCAAAGCCACATGCTTAATGAGAACCCAAGTGAAACTTAAGTTCACATTAGGGAGTAGAGGACTGGAAGAATGATACTTGGGAGTTGGAATTTACAATCTAAAGACTGGTTTAATACTTGTTGAAATTTTAAGAAAAATTTACAAGACTGGTTTAACACTTGTTGAAATTTTAAGAAAAATTTACAAGACCGGTTTAACACTTGTTGAAATTTTAAGAAAAATTTACAAGATGAAGTTAAGCCGAGGTCGTGCTAAAGGAAGGTTGGTTCAACACTTGTTGAAATTTTAAGAAAAAATTTACAAGTTGAAGTTAAGCCAAGATTATGTTGAAAGAAGTATCTACGTACTTGCCGAGATTACCATGTTGCCAAGACTTAGAAGATATTTGAACATAGAAGTCTTGCCAAAAAAGAGTAAAGCGGCAGGTTTTATATAGCACTTGTGAAAATATTTTTTATAATGTTTTCAAGTGTTAAGTCAAGGCTTAGATAAACAAGATTGGAAGTTTTGTTCGAGGTATGTTAATCCGAGGAGACTATACAAGAATGCCATAAACTGAAGACATGCAAAATATTCCAAGTATGGAATCATACAAGACAGTAAAGAAAAGACAAGCATTCAAACATTTAGGCCTCGTTTGGGAACATGCTAATTTAGTAACTTTTTGGTTATTTGGCTAAAAAGGTAGGTAAAAAAAACTTGTATGTTTGGGATGACTTTTTGGCTAATTACGAAAAGATGTGCAAAAAGTAGAGAGAAAAGAGAATCTTTGATTTTTTGGTATGAGTGGTTGGCTTTTTGGCTAATTTAGTAACTTTTTGACTAATTGACTAAAAAAGTAAGTCCCCAAACGGGGCCTTAATCAACAAAGAAGACTTGCATTCAGATAAGAAAAAAAGTCACTTCGGCCTGACATTGAAGAATAATTGTTCAGATTACAAAAAGGCATATCGGCCAAATAAAGAGCTAAACATTGTTTCAAAAGTAAAAAAAACGTACAAGGTACAAGAAATAAAGAAGAACATCAAAATGGAGTACTCGGCGTCGGCAGCGGACTATGTCTCGGCCCTAGAAGACAGTTGGAAAGACTTCTCGACAGCCTTCTTAGCCTCAAGCTCGGCGTCGATCTCTTGTAGAGTCTGATCAATGCTCCTCTCGGCGATTGGCACCTCGGAGGTTGTTTTCTAGGAGAAGGCACCCTTTGAGACTTCATCTTTCTCATCCTGAGTCAAGTCCAAGACTTGCTCATTCAGAATTGGGGACTTGGCCCCGGCATCTTCTTTCATCTTCTCAGCCTCAGCTTCCTCCTCGGACTCAGCCTCGTCCTTGGATTGGCTTGGAGTAGGGGGAAATGGCAGGACGAGTTGGCTTTCGTCTTTAAATGGAGAGTCCTCGAGGACGACCAGTTCTTTCAAAGTAGCCATCCAGCCAAGGGAGTAACCCTTGTTGCATGCCTTCTTGACCTGCTTCTTGTAGTCCTCGCGGACATCGGCTGCCCCCTCGGAGTAGGCCTTCTCGTTTGCTGCCTTGATCTCGGCCTCTTTTGTGGCCAAGGCAGCCCGGAGCTCGGCCTGGGCTTCGGCCGTTTTTGCTTCGGCCTCTTTTTTCTCGGCTTCGAGGACCTTGGCAATGGCCTTAGCAGCTCCTGCCCTCTCCTCGGCCTCATCTTGGGCCTGTTTGGCCGCCTTAGCCTGATCTGTCAATGTTTTCATCTTGGCCTCGGCTTTGTTGACTGTCTTCAGCAAACTAGCAGCCTCCTTGGTCTTGTTGACCAACTCCTTCTTGATGTCAAAAGCTTGCATCATGAAGGAGTGGGCGTGCTGGATCGCCTAGAAGAAATGGGCAAAACAAAAGTTAGTGAAATTCTCTAAGTATGAAAAAATAGAGAATGAAAAGTACCAAGTGTTAGGGGCTTACTTGAACGGAGTGCTACAACATTAGAGCGAAGTTTTCATATTCGCTAACCTCGGCGTTACGTTCGAGGTCTTTTGGGAGGAGCAAGGCAGCGGAGAGGGTGACACCGACTTCAAGGTCAGTCGTGCTATCGCTAACCCTGACTGGCTTGTCTTCAATAGTGATTAGAGGGGCCTAGGGGGCATTAGATTTCATGAACCCCGAGGTTGTTGCAGACTCTGACCTCGGCGTCTTTGACCGGGTCGATTCAGAGGGAACATCCTCGGCAGGCCTCTTTTTGGCGGCGGATGCACTTTTTTCTGCCTCAGCAATTTTGGAGATCGGCAAGGTATCCTCAGAGTCGATCTGAGTTACCGTTACCTTAGGTTGGGCTTTCTTCAGTCTTTTTGGCTTTGGCTTTGGCTGAGACTGGGATGGTAAAGGTTGTGTGGTGATAGAGTCAGGGATGTCGGCTAGAAGGTCGTCTACTACAGCCTTCTTACGATCTATCTCGTTTGCGTTGAGAGGGTGGGATTAGTTATAGAGACGAGGTTGATGGCTGTTCTGCTGGACCAAAGGTTGATCCCTGATCTGGCCGAGGTGATGAAGTTGTAGCAAGAGTTGTTGTTGAAGGAGGAGACTTGCTTTTTTTCAGGACATCGGGTAGAACAGATTTATACGTCGGGATATAGTTGAGCAGCAAAGGAACTTTCCGCTGCTTAACTGGCAGACCCAACAGCTTCTTAAAATCCTTGCTGGGATAGAAGTTTTTGCGGAAGTCCTTTGGAGGCTGAGGAAGAACTACAAAAATAAAACATACAGACGTTAGAACATATAAAAATATCAAAGTAAAAAGACTTGAGAAGCAAGTAAAAGTAAACACTTGGCTCTTACCATCTCACACTCTGAACAATGTACGACTTAGAGGGTAAAGGTGAAGGTCATCATCTGGAAGGAACTTCCAGTTGCCCGAGACGATGAAGTAATCATCTCCGGCGCCCTTGTTAGAATCAAGGAGGTCAGCGATAAGTTTGTATTGTGTGAACCTCGGCTTAAGGTAATAGATGTAGCCTTTTTCTGACTTAAGGCCACACATGGTGTAGCAGTACTGGATGTCGGCTAGAGTTACCCTAGCATTTTCTTGGCTAACTAAGGCAATGATAGCGTTGATGACTCTGTAAGAGTTAATGGCTAATTGTATTGGGTTGAGTTTAAAATAGTGAACGACTTCTCGGAAAAGGATATCGAGAAGGAGCCTAAGTCTACACTCTACGAAGGCTACGACTAGAAAAGGCATAGAGCCGTCCTTGGGCATGATGGAGTCGTCCTCCCCAGCCAACCTGAGATGGACATCGGCAGGGATGGCGAACTCTTGCCTGAAATATTCTAGCTTAATTGGGGTGTCTACCTTCCACCTCCACATACCCATGATGTCGGCTTAAGAGGGAAAGTGTTGGATTGCAAAAGGAAGTGGTTTGTTAGGGTTAAAAGACCTCGACAAAACCTAAACGAATGCTGGGGCAAGGGTTTTTTAGGATCTAAAGGGGATTTGTTTCAATTTTTCCTAAAGTTTGTAAGTTCTGGAACAAGTCCCAAACCTAAGGCTATGGAAACAAGAATTAAAGGCAAGAATCTGGAAAAAAAACACAGAAAACAGAAACAAGAACAATGATTCAGAATCAAGAATAGTGGTGAACTATCAAGAACACTGTGACAAAGTGTGTACAAAGGTGCAAGGCCAAAAACAGTGGCAAAATGAACAGTATATGTGTGTATATACCAGCAACAGATTGTGCAAGAGTAGAATCGTGAAACAGATAACAAATGGTGGAAATCAACACACAAGTAACAAATTAAGAGCGTAAATAAAAACACCATGGCAGTGTACAAGCATAGTAGTTTGAAGCGAAACAAGAAAATAAAATAAGAGGACCAGTGGCTTACCGAGAAAAATAAGGCCGGTGTGAAGTACGCCGGTGTCAGACGGTGACAGTGAGCAAAGAAGTGCAGCAAAAGCCTCGCCGGAGGGGGAGAGTGAAAGTGGTTTCAGAAAGCTTCGCAAAATCAGCAATGGAGGATTTGGGAGAGCAAGTTGGAGAGAGAGAACTTGCACGAAAACGGTGGTGAAGAAGTGAAAAGACGCGGAGAGAGAGATGATTTTGATTAAACACGCAGAATAGCAGCAAAATAGTAATTAGTATGCCTAGGACGACGTGCTTGTCAGACGGCGCACGCAAATGCAATAAGACTTAATGGCGCGTGTCAGGTATGGCTCAGTAGGGGAAAGACGCGTGGCAAAAATGGTTGAAATACTGTGCGTGACAGCTCATACGCGTGTTAAAACTCTTGAAGTTCTTGATTTAATGGAGCAGGACTTCGGCTAGGGGGACGATCTCGGCTGAGAAACTTAAACAAACTTGGTTATTGGTTCTGAAGCATTGATGAAAACAGACTAAGTCTTGGTCGTATTAAGCCGACGAATGATGACCTCGGTAATGAAGGACAAAGCGAGCTTAGCCGACGCGCTAAATGGAAGAAACGATATAGGTTTCATCACCTCAGGATACCGAGGTAATAGAACCTAGGGGGCAGTTGTGGGGATATAATTTTTGATTGACAACATGTGGCCAAGGTGGCACCGAAGTGCCAGCCGAGATGTCACGTGTTCTGGTCATGATGCCGAGATAATCTCGGATAGGCCGAGGTTATCTGCCAAGATACCAGAATCCGGGATAAGCGGATAAGGGACAAGAGTCCTAGAATGAGAGAGGACTTCAGTTTGGATAAAGATAAGACTCTTAGAGAGTTTATCCCAATCTAACTAGGAGTCCGGGGTTAGCATTGAGCTAGAATCCATTGAAGCTAGGCTTCTATTGGGATTAGGTCAATGTTGGCTATAAAAGAGAGGCACCTTCGGGGGTCTAAGGTACGCTTTTTGTATTCTGAATAGTGAGTTAAACACTTTTGCTATCTTTGAGAGATAACTGACTTGATCGTCGGAGTTCCCCCGGGTGAATGAACCACCGCCGGAATCTTATCTTTCTGTGACAGGTCGTTCGGGCTTAATCTATTCTGCCGGTGTTCTCCACCTGAGTACTTGTTTGGCAGTGTGGTCGAAAATTGATACACACACTAAACATATATGTTAAAAATAAAGAGGACTATTATTTATTTTTTCACCATTTTATATCACAAGCTGTTTGGAAAATTATTATTTGCTTTCATCAATGACTTAATACTTATCTTCAGACAAAAAAATCAATTATTTGTATCTAAATTGACAACAATACAAAATGATAATAATAAAAATAGATAAATTGTACTCATCTCCTTTAAAATTTGAAAAAAATTACAATTAATCTCACATTTTTGATATAATAATACTAACTTCCATTTTAGTAAGGCTAAATGACCAACTAATGCATATAATAAGCAAACACTTAAAAAATTTAGTAGAAAAAGATGACAATATTATTTTTTTTATTCATACGATTAACAAATTATTGATTAAAAATGGGTTAACTTTTATATGAATTAAAAATTCAAAGCAGTGTAAAACTTATTGTATTTTTTTCAAATCTCAAGAGAGATGAGAGTTGATGATGCAATTTTGTCGGACAAGTGATGGGTCGGACAAGATCCTGATGCTCCACGAATTGGCCGAACTTTGTTTTCCCAACAGTACCTATACCAACTCCAGTCAGAAGGACCCAGGGAGTGGGGTTCCTTCTTGAGGACCCTCTGATGGTTAAGTTACATGAATATCTAGCAGGAATGGAAGCTATAGAGAGAGAGAGAGAGTTACTTGTATCTTTCATACCTTTTTTGGCCTCTTTTTCCACCATGCTCCTCTCATGATTGCTCTTATGTCTTTGTCTTTTCGCCCTATCTTATTGGTTGTAAGCCTACGGCTTATTTGTAACTAGCTATGGCAGTGTTGTCATGTCGTAGAAATCACGAAAGGAAAGGAGGTGGCTCGTCTCTTCTTTTTGTCTGGCCACTGGGCCTAAGTTGGGTTAGGAATCATTTGGACGGCCCATTGGGCCACCCATTTGGGCTATACCCATCAGTAGTCTCCCATTCCCGAGTGCAGCTTTAGTCCAACGAAGGGAATTAAAAGTGTCTCGTTTGTTGCTTGATCATGTTCTTACACACCGTCGGGCCATTGCTTGACCTAATATGATGGTAGGCGGTGATTTCGTGTGAACGGTGAGCTATCTTATTCTAGGCCATGTTGGTGGACCTTCTTCAAAGTTCAATATTCTGGTCGGTCTTGTAAGATGTGGCCTAACCGTTGCTCACGTACACTTATTATACATCAGCTACGGTGCAATTGAAGTGGGCCAAGGACAAAGGTAGATTGACTTTCTTGGCTTGAAAATAATGCACGTTGCATGTGTGCTTGATTCCATTAGCTTGTTGAATTTGTCATGGGAACCCACAAACTTTATTAAATTGGTGAGTGCTGTGAAAATGTCACTGGAAAGTTCTGGTTAAGTGTGTATTTATTTGGCTTCAAAATTCCAATAGCTTGGTCCCACTTGAAGTAGTAATTGATTTTTGGGTGGAGCCCACGCAAGACTGTGGTTTGTTATGATCACCATGGGACCCGCTAGCTTTCTGACTATTGACTACTGTGCTTGGTTGGTTTTCATTTCTTTTTCCAAATTCAATACTTATCTCCGTGTTTGGAATTATTGAATTGACATGGCCCCACCATTGATTTGTTGAATGGTATGCATGATTGATGTCTTGTCAAGTAGTTCATAAAAACTCTTCTTTTTCTCAAATTTCAAGAGACCCTCTACAACAACCCTTTGAATCACAGTGACTTATTTAGAGAGAGAAAAGCAAAATTGTTTTATACTCTCTCTCTATATATATACATACCCATGTACTTGAAAGGCATAGAAGCCTGAGATTTTTCTGGGTTTGGTTTTGGGTGTAGAGAGAGGGAGGAATATGTTAGAGTGTGATGTTATTGGTTGTGGGTGCGCCAATGCACTTCACGGCTTTGTTCATTGCTCTCTGGGCTGTGGTGGACTAACGCACATCAGGGGTTAAATGTGTCTGGCTGGAGAAGGTACTTCGTCGTTCAAGGATGATAATATCATGAGCAATAATAGGTCTCAATATTTGGACAATGACAATGAAAAGCTCCAAAACAGAGTGGCGATAGAGGCTTTTGCCAATATTTTAGCTATGAAAGTAGCATATGCCCAGTTATAGTTTGCTTAGTCTCTGTTTGATATTGATGGGATTCAATCTGTTGATCAGTTGGTGGTCTCCCACATGATGGTCTTTCGCATGGTGGTCTTCTACATAGAGGTCTTCCGCATGGTGGTCTCCAGCATGGGGGTCTTCCGCATGGTCTTCCACATGGTGGTCTCCCACATGGTCTTTCATACAGCAGACTGATGTATATTAGTACTTGGTTCCACTTCATGATGTTGACCTCCTTCGTTTGTTCTTGTCCTCATCTTGGAGGCATGTTTATCTGTTGCTTTTGAGTCATTAAGACCGCAAGATCGTATAGCCCAGATGGGTGCCTTAGGCGGTCAGCTAATGGATTAGCTCTTACCGTAAGGTTTGACTCAGTCTGGATGAGGTCTTTGTGCTCAGTTTGTCTGGGGCTTTTGGACTCAGTCTGGCTGAGGTCTTCGTGATCAATCTGCTTGAGGCTTTTGGACTCAATCTGGTTAAGGTCTTCGTGCTCAGTCTAGTTGAGGCTTTTGGACTCAGTCTAGCTAAGATCTTCGTGCTCAATCTTCCTGAGGCTTTTGGACTTAGTCTGGCTAAGGTCTTCGTGCTCAATCTGGCTGAGACTTTTAGACTCAGTCTAGCTAAAGTCTTCATGCTCAGTCTGACTAAGGCTTTTGGACTCAGTCTGGCTGATGTTTACGTGCTCAGTCTAGATGATGTTTATGTGCTCTGTCTGCTTGAGGCTTTTGGACTTAGTCTGGATGAGGTCTTCGTGCTCAGTTTGACTGAGCCTTTTGGACTCAATCTGGCTGAGGTCTTCATGCTCAGTTTGCCTGAGGCTTTTGGACTCAGTCTGGCTGAGGCTTTTACACTCAGTCTGGCTAAGGTCTTCGTGCTCAGTCTGGCTAAGGCTTTTGGACTTAGTCTGGCTGATGTAACGCCCCAACCTTTCACATGTCATCGATATTGTCCGCTTTGGGCTACGCCTGCACGGATTTGTTCTTCCCAGTGAGTCACCCATCATAGAACTACTCCAGCCTAAACACGCTTAATTGGGGAGTTCTGCTAGGGATTTCACCATCCGGGAAAAGGCTTCGATGCTATATAAGGGTCTAGATTTTTACTTTTATAGCCCAAGAACTCTCCCTCTATTCCCAATGTGGAACACCAGGACTTTACAATCCACCCCTCTTAGGGCTGCACATCCCCGTATAGTAGCCTGCCAGCTCACAAGCCCGCCAGCTCACAAGCCCGCCTACATGCATCAAGAGACGCCAGGGGCCCACACTCGGTACTCTGTAGAGTCGGCTCTGATACCATATTTGTAACGCCCCAACCCTTCACATGTCATCGATATTGTCCGTTTTGGGCCATGCCCGCACAGATTTGTTCTTCCCAGTGGATCACCCATCCCAGAACTACTCCAGCCTAAGCAAGCTTAACTCGGGAGTTCTACTAGGGATTTCACCACCCGGGAAAAGGCCTCAATACTATATAAGGGTCCAAGTTTTACTTTTATAGCCTAGGAACTCCCCCTCCATTCCCGATGTGGGACACTGGGACCTTACAGCTGAGGTCTTCGTGCTCAGTCTGCCTGAGGCTTTTGGACTCAGTCTGGCTGAGGTCTTCGTGCTTAGTCTAGTTGAGGCTTTTAGACTTAGTCTGGCTAAGATCTTCGTACTCAGTCTGCCTAAGGCTTTTGGACTCAGTCTGACTAAGGTCTTCATGCTCAGTTTGGCTGAGGCTTTTAGACTCAGTCTGGCTAAGGTCTTCGTGCTAAGTCTGACTAAGGCTTTTGGACTCAGTTTGGCTAATGTTTACGTGCTTAGTCTGGCTGAGGCTTTTGGACTTAGTCTAGCTGAGGTCTATATGCTCAGTCTAGCTAAGGCTTTTGGGAATCAGTCTGGCTGAGGTTGAGGTTTTCATGATTAGTTTGGCTGAGGCTTTTTAAACTCAATCTGGCTAAGGTCTTCATGCTCAATCTGCCTGAGGTTTTTGGGCTCAATCTGCCTGAGGCTTTTGGACTCAATCTGGCTAAGGTCTTTGTGCTCAGTTTGACTGAGGCTTTTGGACTCAATCTAGCTGATGTCTACGTGCTTAGTCTGGTTGAGGCTTTTGGACTTAATCTGGCTAAGGTCTTCGTGCTCAATCTGGCTGAGGCTTTTGGACTCAATCTGACTAAGGTCTTCTTGCTCAATCTACCCGAGGCCTTTCGACTCAGTCTGGCTAAGGTCTTCGTGCTCAGTCTGGCTGAGGGTTTTAGACTCAGTTTGGCTAAGGTCTTCATGCTCAATCTGACTGAGGCTTTTGGACTCAGTCTAGTTGATGTCTACGTGCTCTGTTTGGCTGAGGCTTTTGGATTCAGTCTGGCTAATGTTTGCGTACTCAATCTGCTTGAGGCTTTCGTGCTCAGTCTGGCTGAGGTCTTCATGCTCAGTCTGCCTGAGGCTTTTGGATTCAGTCTGGCTAAGGTCTTCGTGCTGAGTCTGACTGATGTCTTCGTGCTCAATCTAGCTGAAGCTTTTGGACTCAGTCTGGCTGAGGTCTTCGTGCTCAATCTGGCTGAGGTCTTCGTGCTCAGTCTACCTAGGGCTTTTGGACTCAGTTTGGCTAAGGTCTTTGTGCTTAGTCTAGCTGAGGCTTTTAGACTCAATCTAGCTAAGGTCTTCGTGCTCAGTCTGGCTGAGGCTTTTGGACTCAATCTGGCTGAGGTCTTCGTGCTTAGTCTGCATAAGGCTTTTGGACTTAGTTTGGCTAAGGTCTTTATGCTCAGTCTGGTTGAGACTTTTAGACTCAGTCTGGCTAAGGTCTTCGTGCTTAGTTTGGCTGAGGGTTTTTTTTTTTAAACTCAGTCTTACTGAGGTCTTCAAGCTTAGTCTGGCTGAGGCTTTTTAAATTCAATCTGGCTGGGGTTGAGGTCTTCATGCTTAGTCTGGCTGAGGTTTTTTGAACTCAGTCTAGTTGGTTGAGGTTGAGGTCTTTATGCTTAGTTTGGCTGAGGCTTTTTGCTTAATCTAGCTGGCTGAGGTTGATGTCTTCATTCTCAATCTGGCTGAGGTTTTTTGATTTTAAACTTACGAAATGTGCAACATAGGTTAAAGAAGTTGAATATCTTACTCATGAAGTCCTGCCAAGGTTAGCTTATACATTGCATTGTAAAGAAAAAATACAACGAGTGATCGGAATTAAATAAGTAAGATAAATGGACATGAGAAAAAGGCTCCGTTTTATTGAAAATACCGCTTGAAGTGGTCAATATTCCATGAATGAGAGAGATCTCCGCCCTTCATATCTTGTAGATGGTAAGTGCCTGGACGTGACAATATGGCCTTTCCCATTTGGCTATTAACTTGCCCTCAGCTGGGTTTTTGGTTGAGTTACGAACCTTGAGGAGAGATAAGGAGGCCATTCGGATTCGACGGAGGTGCTTATGGGACGAGTGGTGGAAGAATTGGTCCTTATTATATTGCTGAGGACGGTTGTCTTGGACTTGATCTTGATTTTGATGGATGTTTTGTAAAAACTGGTAGTTCTCGTTGGAATAGGGCTTGGTTTTGCTCAATCAATTGGTTAATGTTGTTGGTGTTCTATGTGAAGTATGGAGATGGATTATTTGAGTTGGAGGGATCGGCTTGAGGGTTTCCGGTTGTATGCTATGAAGCCATGGATCGTGTCGCAACCATTCACTCCGACACTAAAGGTGGGTGAAAAGGAAACTATTTCTGGTGGCAATAAGCACAACTACCAACCGGAAGAGTTTCCCATAGACGGCGGCAACTGATGATTCAATTTTGTCGGACGAGTGATGGGTCGAACAAGATCTTGATGCTCCACGAATTGGCCGAACTTCGTCTTCCCCGCAGTACCTGCACCAAGTCCGGTTGGAAGGACCCAGGGGGTGGGGTTCCTTCTTGAGGACCCTCCGATGGTTAAGTTAGATGAATATCTAGCAGGAATAGAAGCTTGGAGAGGAAGCAGAGAGAGAGAGTTACTTGTATCTTTAATACTTTTTTTGGCCTCTTCCCCCACCGTGCCCCTCTCATGATTGCTCTTATATCTTTGCCTTTTCACCTTGTCTTATTGGCCGTAAGCCTACGGCTTATTTGTAACTAGCTATGGCAGTGTTGTCATGTCGCAGAAATTACGGAAGTGAAGAAGGTGGCTCGTCTTTTCTTTTTGTCTGGCCATTGGGACTAAGTTGTGTTAGAAATCATTTGAACGGCTTATTGGGCCACCTATTTGGGCTATGCCCATCAAGTGTAATTTAAACTAAAAAAATTGATAATATATAACATGTCTCTGAAAAAAAAAAAGTAATTTAATTTATTCTATCCTTTTCCGGCAGTTGAAGGCAAGAGGATACAAATAAAAATGGATCAACACAACGCGCAATCCATGCAAGCATACTTATACAATCCAACAAATAAAGATTCTGATTATGCCATGGATTCTGTCAAAATCCAAGAAGCAAATGTGATTGTGATACTCATTATTATTAATAAATTCCATCCAAATTTCAAACCTACTCAACTCAAACATTGTTTGCTCAACCTCCCTACCTACCCAACTACTTCAATTATAGTGTTTCTAATGTTTTTTTTTTTTTTTTTGGGGGGGGGGGGGGGGAGAGAGATTAGCGGCTCATTTGATGTAAAGATGTCATTACTTTAGTTTTATCAATGTCAATTTCAAGAACAAGAAGTAGGAGAAAAAAGGGATCAAAATCATGACATAATGAGGTTTTTACTATTGCTAAACATTTCGATTTGAAAGTAATCACCATGATTAATTAAATCCACGAGTTTGAATTAGTTGGTCTAGTTTTACTTAGAGTTCAGGGATCAAAATCATTGTTGTTGAAGCTGGGTTTATTGGTCTATCTTATTAAACTTTCTTTCATAATTGATTATTCAATCTAATGAATAAATACTAGTACTTTTGGAGAGATTACCGGCTCATTTAATTGATATAAAGATATGATTACTTTAGTTGATCAATTTCGATGTTCAACAACAAGAAGTAGAAGAAGAAAAAGGGATGAAAAGCATGAGATAAGGATGTTTTACTATTGCTAATTACCTTTCCATTTGAAAGTAGGCAAAATCCTTGAACCAAGACAACAAATATATTGCTTTATTAGGGATCATTCTTTATTTGCTCATTTCTTTAAATTCTTGCTTGTATTGCTTTTGCTATATAGTTGTTATTTGAGTTGGATTTGCAGTATGTCTTATTAGACTTTCTTACATAATTGATTATCTAGTCTGGTAAATAAATAATTGATAAATTATACTATTTACCCTTATAGTTTAACTCAAGTTTTACTTTTGTCCTTATTATTTTAATTTGAATAACTAAGTCTTACATTTTAACTCCATTTTTAATTTAAGTCATTCCTTCAAAACTATCATTAGTTTTTTATTTTTTTATTTTACATCTTAGGAGATTAATATTTTCCTATTTTGTATGTTGTAATGCAATAGTAAAGATGGGTAAATTAATCATTTTGCATTTAATAAAAATAGTACCAGTAGTAGTACCCACTTTGTTACTGTAGAACTCTCAATTATTAAAATTGATCCCTACTGTCTTTTTTTCTTTAAACCTCTACCATAATCTAAAAAATACCATTTTTGAGGACCTCTACCCCTGCCACCACCACCTTTGGCGACCCTCCTTAGTTCTCTCCTACCCTCCCCAGCTATTCCTAGCAACCCTCAGATCCACCTCAACCAGTCCTACTTTCCCTCCAGTTGTACAACTACAGAAAAATACACCTTCGGCTATTGAAAAATTAGTCACCACAACCCTCGTCCTACCCTCGCAAAGCCTTTCACATGAACCCCTCTACCTCACAAAGCACCCTACAATGCGACCCCCTTGTTTGATTAAGATTGATACACGAGTGACAACGAGATCAACAATAAACAATGGTGAGAGAGTGCGAAAGAGGAAGGAAAAAAAGAAGGAGGCTTCCAATAAACAAAATATGGCAATGGTAGTAGATAGGGATTAAGAAGGAGCAAGCAATGGTGGAGAGGGTTGCCCACGTTGGGATAGGCAAGGAGGGTGCCAGTTGAAGTTGGTGGGAGTGAGGGTGATGGTAGAGTTTGAGGTAAGGGTAGGAGTAGGGTTAGGATTAGGTTTAAATATGGGGATAAATGGGAATTTCATGTTAGGATAAAATTATAATAGAACAAAAATTAAAAAAGGTAGGGATCCAAAGAAGAAAAGTAAATGCTATTAACAACACTCAAAAAAATAAAATAAAATAAAATAAAATAAAAAGCTACCAAAGTTACTAAATGCTAAAAGATCGTTAGAAAAAACCAAAACTAAAAATATATCAAACAAGTGACTCTTTTGTAATTTTATTTTTAACAAATAAATTAATTTTTTAAGTAACTTTCAAAGAATATTTTAGTTGATCAATGAAAACCATTGAAGTAGGAGAAAAAAAGGGATGAGAAGCATGAGATACTGAGATTTTACTTTTTGCTAAAATCTTTCAATTTGAAAAGAGAAATGTTAGAGATTCTAAAAGTTTTATCAAAATTTTTTTACTAAATATCTCACATAAGTGTAGGATCTATACCATGTAGGTTCTATGTGGGTTCTACACCCATGTGAGATATTTAGTAAAAATTTTGATAGAATTTTTTAGATCTCTAGTATTTTTTATTTGAAAATGGCAATGATTAATTACATCAATGAGTTAAAAATCCTGGGACCCTTTGTGGTTGTTAATGTGTTGCAATTGTCAGTTGAATCTACTTACACCCATGTGAGACATTTATTAATAAAAATTTTGATAAAATTTTTTAGATTTCTAATATTTTTTATTTGAAAATGGCAGTAATTAATTACATCAATGAGTTAAAAATCCTGGACCCTTTGTGGTTGTTAATGTGTCGTCATTGTCGGTTGAATCCAGACAAATTATCAAGTAAAATTATTATTTTTTTAAAAGTATACATATCTAAAAATTTTAAAAGCATTTTATGTTAATATACTATCAAAATCTCAATTCGAATGGTAAAATAAATTATTTAGATCATATTCACTGTATTTGGTTTCAATTTTTTGAATTTAATTTTTTTAAAATTGAGTTTTTTTATTTTTCGTATTTTTTTTAGTGAATATTTTTAAAATTTTAAGTAATTTTTTTACCTTTTTAGATACACCTTATTTAGATGTATCTAAAATGTAAAATATTTGTAAAAAAAATATTAAAAAAAATCAATAAATACACAAGAATACGAAAATGTATTGAATTCTCATTTTTTTTTTGAATTTTTGGCATTTAGTGATTTTTTTTTTAAATTCACAAATATTATAGTTTTTAAGTTTATTTATGTTAGGCGTATCTAAAAATTTTAAAAATATATTTAAAATATTAAAAAAAATTCAGTGAAAATGAAAAAATATTTAATTTTCTGAAAAGTAAATCCGGAATTCTGAATCCTAAAAGAATAATATTAGGGATCATGGAAAAAATATTATGAAATGCATCATAAAGGTTTTTATTCTTTGATTAGTGTGTGGTATTTTATTATATATGTAATCCAAAAATAGAGAATTTTTTATGATTATTTTTATAATATTTTTTCATGATTCCTAATATTACTCATTCTAAAACTAAACAAGCTCTTTAAAATCTTAAATTTTATAAAATTTAAAAATAATTATAATCCTAATAATCATGATGTAGAATTGCACTACGATTTCAATTATATTACAGTCTTGATCCTACCACTTTTTTTTATTATTTATTTTTTTATATGTATACATATATGTGTATATTTATACAAAAATTTTGAATATAAACTCCATTTGCAAACGCCTTCTTTAATTTCTATTAGCATAGAAGATATATAATATTAAATTTATCATTTTTATTTAATAATTTTAAAGTTAATTGCCTACATTATTATTGGGCCTGTTTGGTGCAGCTTAAAAGCTGCTTATTTCAGCTTTCAGCTTAATTTAAGCTATTTTGATGTGTTTGGTTTAACTTATAGCTTATAGCTTATAACTTTTTGGAAGTCAGAAATCAGCTTATTCTTTGAGTGGGGCAGGAGATGCTTAATTTATAAGTCAGAAATCAGCTTATGTTCATAGTTATAAGCTATAAGCTGTTTAGGTATAAGCTATAAGCACTTTCCCACAGCTCTACCAAACAGGGCCATTATAAGACTTGATTCAAAAGTTTTATTTTTCCCCCAATAATTGTACATAAGATCCCAATTTTAATGATTTGTACACTGTTTATTGCTTGATTTGTTATGGGGAAAAATATTTATAAATATATAAAAAAAATTAAAAATTAAAATTTTAATTATTAATGTTTATAAAATGGATACTTGGGTGATAATTCCATTTTTGAATTTTCTTTGCCCAGAAGTTCAAGTGTTGAAACATTATGGCCGTAAGAACAACTTCATGCAAAATGACCACAATACCCGTCTTTATATATATAGTATACATGGTGGAATATGGACAAAACCCAACCCAACCCTCCTCTTTCTCTTCTATCTCTCTCTTCTCTCCGACGATTTAAGATCTGAAATACATATGAGGTAATCCTCTATGTCGTCGATCCTTCCATTCCCGACAATCTCTCTCCTACTTTCTCTGACGATCTGCCATCTCCGATGATCTGTCTCCGACCGCAAGAAATGGACTTCGATAAGGTACTTCCGCCATTCTCTCTCTATACTCTCCTTCTAACTTCCACGTTCTCTTCGCGACAATCTCTCACTCCTCTTCTAGGACTCACCATTTGGTTTTTTTGGAACAAATTTAAGCTCAACCTACTCTAATTCGTCATCGATCTATCTTCAAACTTTCAATTTCTCCTTGATCTTTGTGTTTTCGTGTTCTAAACAAGGTCGTCGACAATAATGTCGTAAGGCAGGCACTGCTTCTTTCAAGATCAACGAAGACAATTAGATGATGTTGATGAAGAATTTTTCTTGATAGTTCATTCGTTCTATACGAAATTTGCTTGCTGCAATGAATTTTAGTAGATTTAGGGTTCATATGCTGGGTAGGATTTATGATGTGAATTGTTTTGCTTAGTTGGTAGTAATTGTATCAACTTCATTCTAGAAATGAAAATTCTCTACTATCAAATTGTGAAAATATGAGGTTCTATTTCTTGTTGGATTGTGAATGCTTTTGTACAAATAAAAATTTTACAAATGTAAATTTGTACAAATAAAATTTGGATAGAAAATTTGCACAGAAAAATTTGAATAGATAGACAAAAAAATTGAACAGATAGACAAAAAATTTAAACAGATATATATAAATTTGAACAGATAGTCAATGAAAAGTCACATAGGTTAAAAGAAAAGTTAAGTAGTAAAATTGAAAATGAAACATCCTCTGGAATTTCTTACCAAACTATTTCACAAAGTGTGAACCTCTTACCAATAAAAAAAAAAAAATTAGGATAAATTACAAATACATTCTCTGAGGTTTGCTTAAAATACGAATGCCCTTTGTGGTTTGAAAAATTACAAATACCTCCCTTTCGTAATTTTTTATTTAACAGAAATAATTGAAAAAGTGAAATTTCTAACTGTTTACCTATACAATAATAAAATTATCTAAATTATTAATTGAAATAAAATTTTAACATTATTAAAAATTATTAATTAATTTGATGATTTATTAATAAAATGACCTATTTGTTATGAAATTATAAACCTTGGGGGACGTAATGTAATTTCTAAAATTAAAAGGGGTAATTTGTAATTTAAGTAAACCTTAGAGAGTGTGTTTGTAATTTACCCAAAAAACTACTAGACTTAATACCTTAGACAATTGCTAGAATAAATTTTTTTACCAATTTTCTCTTATAAAATTTATTATTGATGTGTATTTTTTATTTATTTATTATACACTGAATTGATATTCCCCATTTGTTATTGGGAGTATGAATTAGGGGAAGAACAATACTATATTGCATCAATTGGTATATCAATTTGTGTACTAACAGATGATGTGATATAATTTTAAAGATTTTAGGTATTTATAATTCGGTGGTGCTACATGCACCAATTAGTATACAAATTAATGTACCAACACTAGTTATGACATTATTATTGACTCCACTCATTAATCACATTACAAATCTCAAAAACCTTTTAAATTATATCATATCATCAATTGGTACATTAGTTAGTACATTAATTGATATATATAACATTATTCTTTATAATTTATATAATGAATAAAATCAATAATAATATCATAACATATATTAATACATTAATTAATATACCAATTAATACATATACTACCACCATTAAGAGAAACATTGGCGCAATAATAACAGCGGGAGAAGCGTGCACAAAATGCAATCAATGACAATGACCCATCATTTTAGCAACCCCTACAATTGACTCCTCTCTCTCTCTTTCCCCTCTCTCCGTTAAGTGCTTGCCATTATTAACACTAATGTTATGTCTACAATAAACATTATAAAAATAAAAATATTAGATATCTCAAAATTTTTATTCAAATTTCTATCAAATATTTTATATAGATGAAGGACTCACGTAATATGGGACTTATACCTATATAAGATATTTGATAAAAAATTTAATAAAATTTTTGAGATTTCTAACATTACTCTTATAAAAATATTTATAGAAAATGAGTCTCGCTAACTTGTTAACATTTGCCATAGAAAATCTCTGGAATCACATATTATGTTGCATTTGGTTTAGTTTTAGGGTTGGGCTTCCCTATAGTCCGATCAGGGACTGTAGAGTACTGTTAGGCCCGTGGAGGCCCACTACGGATTTCGTTTTGATAATCTAAATCGTTTAATGTGTAGAACTCTTCGAGTAATATATGTCTGTAAAAATTCACGTTGATCGGATATCGACAGCTATCTCATCGGATCATATTTTTGGCAACCGTTTATTTTTTCACCATCCATTTTTTTTATACAAAATTGATTGATATTCGATTCGATCAACGTGATTTTTTACAAGTATATAGTACTCGACGGGTTCTACACATTGAACGGTTCAGATTATCTAAACGAGACCTGTGGTAGGCTCCCATGGGCCCAATAGTACCTTTCAGTTCGATCACGGACTGAAGGGAAGCCAAGTCCCTAATTTTAAAATCATGATTTGAGAATATAGTTATATTTTGCATTTGTGAGTTGTTGAATCATGATTTTAAAAAAGAAAATTTATTTGATTATGAGTTTTGAAAAGAGTTTTGAATTGAATTTTGAATTTTGAATTTTTGAAATGAGTTTTGAAATAAGAAAAGTTATTTGGTTATGAGTTTTAAATTTTTTTTTCAAAACTTAATTCAAAAACTTATAGCTCATAACCAAATGCACAACTCAAAACTCTATTGAAAATTATAGTCAAAACTCATAACCAAGCTTTTTTTAAAATTCAATTCAAAAAATAATTATTGAAAAAAATAAATTTTTTATTTAAAAAATTCAAAAAATTATGAAATTATTTTTTTATTTAAAATATTAAAAAAAATATTCAGCTAGTGCTTTAAAATTACTTTTGATTGTATATTTGGTTGGAAATTTTTTTTAATTATTTTGTTTTAAAATGTTTTTTATTTTTTTAAAATTATTGTGAGAAATTAATTTTTGTTTAATTTTTTTTTGTTAATTTTAAATAAATGGCCAAATAATTTGTTATTTTGGTCTAAAAAAATAATTTTTATATTTAAAAAATATCAAAAACAAATATAATTTTTTTTTTTCAAATAACAGGAAAAAAAAGAAAAAGAAAGAAAAAAGCAATGCTTTGGTCAACCGGCTGGTCAATCGGTCGGACGACTGGTCAGATGTTCAGGAGGATGTCCAGGCGGACAATCGAATAAACTCAAATCGCTCTTTTCAAAATTTAAAATTTAAAAACTCTCTTCTCTGCCAAATATTTTTTCAAATAAGTTTTAAAATGTGGCCTTGAAATTAATTTTTAAAAACTTAAACTAAACAAAGTATTAAAACATATAAGGGTGGAATCATATTTTGAGAGTTAAACCAATTTTTTTTCTATTTACTCCCCTTTGTGTATTCTGTGGAGAGTATTCACAGATGACCCATGAATAATTAATTTATGAATAGCCAATAAATAGGTTGACAACTCACCAATCTTGACACCTTGCATTACACTGAGTTCTTATGTTAGGGAAACGTATAATACTAAATGCATTAATTGATATATTAATTAATGAGTTATGTTAGGAACCTTAAATATTCTACTAAATATTCTACCAAACCTCTCACATGAGTGTGAGACCCACACATTCTCACATGGGTGTGAGACCCACACATGTGAATTTGTGTGAATCCCATCTTATGTGAGATATTTGATAGAATGTTTGAGATACATAGCATTTCTCTTAATTAATATATTAATGAATGATCTGAAATAATTTTACAAATTTAAAATTTTTATAATTTATATAATAAGTATTAGGTGGGGTTATAATATTAAAACAGTAATATCATAATATATATTAATATATTAATTAATATATCAATTGATGAGTGTAGCATACTGTAATAAAACTCTGACTAGTCCCATTACTTTAAATTTCATAATTAACACCATGTCAAATAAAAATTTGTAGTTTAGAGTTCCAAGTTATTCATTTCTCCTACTTATTTATTTTTTTCTTTTCTTTTAAATAGAAATATTATTCATCATTAAATTTATTTTATTTTATTTATATAGCCTTTTATATGCTTTAATACAACAAACACGGTACGACCTATCATATTTAAAATAAAAAAATAAAAAATAAAAAAGAAGAAGAAGAAGAGAGTAAAATACGGATCTTTCCTGAATTTTTTTAAATAATTAGATTTAACCTTACAATTTTAGTATAACTACATTGGACTCCTTAAATTTTTTTAACCATATAGATATAAAAAAAAAAAAAAAAAAATTATATTATCATTTTTTTTATACTAAAATATATATTTTATCATATTTAACTCTGTATCTTCCCACTATCTATATTATTAGGTGTTTGGAATTAGTTTTTTTTTTAGTGACTTTTTGACTTAATAATTTTTTTTTGAGATTAAAAAAAGGTTAATGCTTTTGAAAATCTTTTTTAATTGTGTAGAAAAACGTAAATGACTAATATCGTACTTTTATTTTTTGCTTGAATTTATTGTTTTACGTTTTCAAAGATATCTGCCGGGAGTAGTTTGGCCTTTTCAAATTAGAAGAAAGATTTCATAACTTGTTTTGGTTCATGCAAAACACATTTTAACTTATTTTTTGCCACAAAAACAGCGTCCCGAACAGGAGCTTAGTTGTGATCCTTTTAGCCAACTAAACAAGAAATTAATGTAATTGTAAAAACAAATTATAGATTTTGATTTTTTTTTTATTTTTAAAAAACCTCATGAGTGGTCTATGTAATTTACCCTTTATAAATTAATAGTACCCGCCATGCCACATGAAAATTCACATAAGAAGTTAACACTTTTGGTAAAATAATTTAGTAATATACAATAGTTCTCTTTAAAACAATGGTTAATTAAACCAAAACACTCTTAATTTTTTGTGATATCATTTTACCCCATCATCTATAAATCCATTCAAATTAATCCCCTCAATTATAATAATTGTAAAAATACATCAAAACCTATTCTGATGGTTTCATTGAGTGTTATAAAATTCGATTTGTTGCATGGGGGTTTATTCAAGAATATATGATTGATTATGAGGAAATATTTGTTCCGGTTGCTCGTCTTACTTCAGTTCGCAGCTTCCTTGCCATTGTTGTTGCTCTCTATTAGAGTATTTGTCAGATGGATATCAAGAATGCTTTTCTCAATGGTGATTTCACTGGGGAAGTTTATATACAATCTCCTCCTAGTTTCTCAGTTCCGTCTACCAAAGTTTGCAAACTTCACCATGCTTTGTATGGTTTTGAACAAGCTCATCGTGCTTGGTTTGCCTAATTCAGTTATACCATTCGTGACTTTGGCTTCTCTTCCAATGCCCATGATTCTGCTCTGTTTATACGCAAGACAGAGGGTGGTATTATTTTTTTTCTTTTTTATATGGATGATATGATCATCACTAGGGATGACACAGTGGGTATCTCTAGTCTCAAACAATTCTTCTATCGCCAGTTTGAGATGAAAGATTTGGGTTTACTTAGCTACTTCATCGACTTGAAAATTTCTCAAGATCCTTCTGGTTACTTTCTCACCCAGGCCAAGTATACATTTGATCTCTTAGCTCGTGCTGGTCTTATCGATTGCAAGACCGCGCCTATCCTAGTTGATCTTCAAAGTCGTTTCACACCTCTTGATGGTCACTTGTTATCTGATGCTATTTTAAATCGTTAGCTAGTTGGCAGTTTTGTCTATCTTACGGTTACTTGTTCAGACATTGCCTACGCTGTTCACATTGTCAGTCAGCTCATGGCCGCTGTTCACTCTCCACACTATGATGCTCTAGTTCGCATTTTGCACTATCTCAAAGGTACTATGTTTCATGGTTTTCACTACTCAGCACACTCTTCTCTATAACTACACGTCTTTTTTGATGCAGATTGGGCAGGGGATCCTACTGACCGCTGTTGTACTATAGGGTTTTGCATCTTTCTGGGTGACTCTCTCATTGTCTGGTGTAGCAAGAAGCAAACTTTTATTGCTCATTCTAGTACTGAGGTTAAGTATCGTGCTCTTGCTAACACTACTCAAGAGCTTGTGTGGTTTAATTTGCTTCTTTCTAATATGAGAGTTTCTCATCCCGCTGCTACTAACCTCTATTGTGACAATTAGAGTGCTATTCAAATTGCACAAAATGATGTCTTCCGTGATCGCAGAAAGATATTGAGATTGATTATCACTTCATACGGCACCATGTTGCTAGTGGCACTATTCGCCTTATTTTTGTTACCTTTGTTGATCAGACAGCTAACATCTTCACCAAAACTCATCCTTCAAGATGCTTTTCTTACTTACTTTCCAAGCTCAAGTTGATATATGCATTACCACTTTGAGCTTAAGATGGGGTGTTAGCTGTATATATCTGTATTACCATTTGTGCATTACCATATTGTGTTTTACCATACTTAGCTTCTCCTTCACCTATATAAAGGAATCTTGTATTTACTCATATTCATTCATTGAAATAAACAGAGTTATATTTCTCTCTCTCTCTCTATTCTCATAACACTAAAAATGATTTAAAATAGGTGAAAGTGGATTAAAGGGGTTAAAATATACGAATTCATAAATGAGCGAGTCAATTGAAATTTGCAAATAATTAAAGGGGCCTTGATGTAAAAGTTACACACAATTAATAAATTTTTTAATTTCTTTATAATATGAAAAAATGAAATGGTGAAATAGTTATTCGTTTAGCTCAAAACTTTGGTGAGGTGTCAACCGATTAGTTGCGGTCCGTAAACTTTCACGTCCGTGAATAAGTTAAAGTTTTTCTCTTATGTGAATGCATATATTGATGGTGAAATGGATTTTTTAATAATTTTTTTAAATATGTGTTTGAGCAATAATTAAAAAAATAATTGTGTAAGTGAAAAAAGTACGTAGCATTTAATTTTTTTTAGCGGATGACAAATGACTTAATGGCATTTTGACTTTTTCTTAACAAAAATTTATATATTTTTTTACGTCTTTTGAGATAATTCTAAAAAAATTCATCTTTTAGCTAAAAAAATAAAGAAATTCAGTAAGTTGTTTGTTATGAGCTAAAAAAATTAGGGTTTTTTTTTTTGTTTTTTTTTTTTTTTTATCATCCTCCACTTGTATGGGAAATTTACGGTTAGAAGATAAATTAATTATAATGGTTTTTGAAGAGTTAATTTTTTCTTTTTTTTCATATGCACATACGTTCTCATATTTCTGTAAGATAAAAATTCTTTAACTACTACTGTATAGTGTGACAAATAAAAACTATCGTATATTAGTTTTTGTTCTTTTGTTTTCTTCAAATGGTTCTAATATGGTGATCACCTCACAACATTTATGAAGGTACTGTTAGAAAAACTTCATTAGAAAAATATATTATTTGATTTAATTTTTAGAATTTTTAAATTTATTTTTAAAAAATATTAAATTAGTTTGACAAAAATAAATATAAATATATATTTAAAATTTTAAATATTATTTTATATTCCCCCAAAAAAAAACCATATAAAAATAATTAGTGTTTGATTTTTAAATTTTTTTTTTCCACCAAACTAAATTTTAATTTCTTTTAGAAAAACATATTAATATATATATATACATGTATACCTTTGAAACATATCCAATATACAATTTGATAAAATACACTTTAAGTATAAGTTAATATCAAGACGAACATGTTCAAATTGAAAATAATATAAAACATTAAATTTGAATAGAAAAAACTAATAGTTGCATTTTAATTCAAAATTATATGAGGATTTTTTAATTATATTTCAATGGTAGAGGGTAAAATGTTTCAATCTCAAACCACAACGGATTAAAATTTAACCTTTAACCATAGTGATAAGTAGATTCTATTTTTCCTGAAAAGCTGAAAAGCACTAAAAGCCACCTTCTTTTTCAATAAATTAATTCCCTTTTTTTTTCCATCTGATTTTACTCACTACCTAAGATATTGTGATTTTCTCCATTGTATATTTATAATTGAGAGGTTCCAATATATCATCCAATAATAAGTATAATAATCTTTTTTTAATTTAAACTAATTATAAATTTACATTTATATTTTATAATCATTAAATATATCATGAAAATTTTCCATCACATGTGTGAAATAAAAAGGATTAAAGTTCAGAATTAATTATTCTCTTTGTTCGATTCAAAATCAATGTGAATGAATAGGGCAATGGTGTCCCAAAACAACCACTTGGCCAATGGCCACCACTGAAAAATCCCACCTCAAGTGGATGGAATATGCAAAGCACCACCATCAAAGTCAGTCAGTCAGTGTTAAAGGATCTATATTAGGCTTCATGAGATGGATAATATTGTTTTTTTTTTTTTTTTTTTTGTTACAGGAAAATCCTCCCTACCCTCCCGCAGGTCCAAGGCAGCGCCCCTTGCAGAGATCACCAAGGTGTCTGTTAGCCGTTCCGAGCGAGGAGACTATAACCTGAGAACTTGCCCCGATCTCACCAAGACAAGCTCGCTTAAGTCAGGACTCGCACAGCGGGGGAGCATTGAACCCACACCAAGTGCGGACTAGACAACTTGAGGTCCAACCTCCTAACCAACAGTGCTACGCCCTGGAGATTGGCCCAAGGAGGGGAATTGAACTTGTGACCTTGGGCTTAAACCCCCAAGGCCTTACCACAATGCCACAACCCCTTGTACATTACAAACATCAAAGTTTGACTGAGATATCTAAAACCCATCTCACATAACACAAGTGTCTCCATATGAGGATGTCACATGTATCTCATAACTCTCTCTCTCCCCCTCCCCCCCTTGGGGCCTCTGAGACTGTTTTGAGGGTGATTATAATTTATTTTAATTTAAGAATTTGTGTCAGATTGTTTAGTATAATTTTTACTTATAGTTTATTAGGCAGAAATAGCTTAAATAAATTAAAAAAAAATTGATTATTTAAAGGTTAGGGTAGGGGTGTCTCCATATGAGGATGCATTGTCACAAGTATCTCATAACTCTCTCTCTCCCCCCCTTCTCTCTGGGACTGTTTTGAGGGTGATTATAATTTATTTTAATTTAAAAATCTGTGTCAGACTATTTGGTACATTTTCTACTTATAGTTTATTAGGTAAAAATAGCTTAGATAAACTGAAAAAAATTAATTATTTAAAAATTAAGATAGGAATACTTTTAGCTTTTATTTTCTGATTATTAATTTTTAACTTTAAAAAACTCCAACAAACAGGCCCCTCTTTCTCTTATGTGCAGTATCGTGCAGTATCTTTTTTTTGTTTGGGGGGGGGGGGGGGGGGGGGGGGGGATTGTGTTAATGGAGTATTGCTTCAAATATCCGTACTGTCTCTGCACCTGCAATTTGCTCCTAATAGTAGACATACAACTTGAGAGAGGGAACAAATATTAATATCAAGGACGGATTTAAGATTAAGACTTTGGAGAGTTACTTTATAGTTTGAAAAATTGGGAGAGACTATTCTATATAATTTTGAAATTATTTAAAAAAAATTTAAGGATGCGAATCTCTATAATTTTAAATTAATTTAAAATTTCTAATATAATATATGATATTTTTTAAATTTTAGTAGTGTGGCTGCCCTAAACCACCCCCCAAAAAACATCCTATAAGACATTCTTTAGGTCTCTGTCTCTTTGTTGTGATATGCTCATTTATTTAAAATACAGAACGTTTGCATTACCATTTTACACGATTAACGAGTGCATCTATGTTTTGGCACAAATAAAAATCCATATTAATACAAGAAATTTTTTTTATAATGACAAAGAAATAAACAATTAAGAAAGACATAATTAATCTTGTCTTTGATATGATTGACCCACTAATTTTTCTATTAAAAGTATATGAAAGTAACCAACTGAACTAATTTAATTGATTAGTTTGAATGTACCTCAAATTATCTTGAGATTTATGTAAAGTGCCCTCTTCACTTGAATCGAGTAAATCTCGGGCAGAGTTCACGGGTGTGATTTTAAAGAGCTGATAGTATCTAGTGAGAGCTGAACCTGAGATCTGAAGAGAGTACATCCCTACGTCTCAAGTTGTGCATCCACTAGGTTCGGTTATATGGATATTATTTTGGTTATGACCTAAGAGTTTTTTAGTTATGTCTTAGATGATATTTGGTTATGACCCATTGTGTTTGTGGTGTGTTCTTTATGACTTAATTATGATTAGTAATTGTCATTTTGGTTATATTTAAGTGGTGTTTGGTTATGATCTATTACAAAGTCATTTAGTAATAATTAAAAATAATTTAATTATAATACTTTATGGTATGAACACTATCAAATGTTATAATTTGGATGTGATACACCCCTTTTTGGGGGGGGTGTATTGTATGACCTGAATAAGAGACATATAACGTTAACACTTTTTTTTGAGATGATACACAAATGTAAAATGTATTACTCAAATAAGATGGCTTGGATTTAGGGTATTTGGATTTGGAAGTGAGCCTTTTTTTTTTTTTGCTGCAAATGAAAGCAACTTGTACTTGAAATTAGCACTGAATTGGGACTTGGCATATTCTTCTGAATAGTTCAATGTCTAAAATCATCACGTCTAACTGTTCATGAAACTATATACCAGGTAAAATGCATTAAGTCAAAAGGGGAAAAAAAAATACAATTGATTAATTTTATTGTTGTTTGTTAATCATTCAGAAATACAATGGATCAACACAAACACGCAATCCATGCAAGCATACTTATACAACCCAGACAAATAAAGTTTCTGATTATGCCATGGGATTCTCTCACAATCCAAGAAGCAAATGTGATTGTGATACTCATTATTATTACTCAATTCCATCCAAATTTTAAAACCTACTCAACTCAAACATTGTCTGCTCAACCTCCCTACCCAACTACTTCAATTATAGTGTTTCTATTTTTTTTTTTTTTTTTGTTGAGAGATTAGCGGCTCATTTGATGTAAAGATGTCATTACTTTAGTTTGATGAATGTCAATTTCAAGAACAAGAAGTAGAAGAAAAAAGGAATCAAAATCATGACATAATGAGGTTTTTACTATTGCTAAACATTTCGATTTGAAAGTAATCACCATGATTAATTACGAGTGGTACTACTAGCATCTTATAAATTATTTTGGATTCTCCCTTCTTCTTTGGGTCCCCACTTATAAATTTTGAATCTCTAAAAATTTCTCCCCCCCCTCCCCCAAAAAAAAAAATAATATCAAAATTATCCTTATGAAAATATTTCACTCATTAACCCTCACATCCCAAAAAAACCCATCTTTCAAAAAACCCTAACAACACCCACCAAAAAGAAGAAGAGTCAATGTGATTACTGTCTCTGCTGCCTTATCCACTATTATCACAGTTGGTATGCTCTCTCTCTCTCTATATATATATATGCACACACATATAATTTTTTAGTTTTCTCGTAATAATTTCTTCTCTTGTAGAAAAAATTTCCTGAACAAATAAGTAATGTTTGGGCCTGTATTCCCGAGCTTGAAAAAATAAAAACTTTTGCAAGCAATAATAATTTTGACCGTTCAATGTGTTAAGAAATTTTCATGTTCGAACTTGCATTCCCGAACATTACTTATTTGTTCGGGAATGCCTTTTCGAACAAATAAACAATGTTCGTGCCTGTATTCTCGAATTTTGGTCATATGTTCGGGAGTTCAGTGCCGAAAAAATAACGAACAAATTTTTTTATTTTTTCAAAAAACTTACCTTTACAAGACCAATCTCCTCTGAGCTAAGAACAACATCAAATCTATGAATATCCTCTAAGCTTTTATTATTGTACTCCTCTCGTCTTATAGAGTTGTGGTTACTAGAAAAATTTTCACTCATTGTCATTGCCGGAGAAGTATAGGTAGTCAAATGATTGCCACAGTTACCGCCAGAATATTGCCGCCAAAGGGCTTTCAAGGTTTTGAGGGTGGGTAGGTTTTGAATGTTGGATTTGGAAAAGATAGATGGATGGTGATGGAGGTGGGTACTCTCATAAACCCTAATTCATGATGTAATGGGTGTGTATGTTTAATTGTGAGATGGGGTGTCCTAAAATTAATGATGTTCTTTTTGATAATTTTATTTAAGGTTATTATTGTAATAAAAAAAAAGGTTAAAAATTAAAGGGTCTAAAATAATTTATGGAATGCGAATAAGAGCACTCATAATTATATCCACGAGTTTGAATTAGTTGGTCTAGTTTTACTTAGAGGTCAGGGATCAAAATCATTGTTGTTGAAGCTGGGTTTATGGGTCTGCCTTATTAAACTTTCTTTCATAATTGATTATTCCAATCTAATGAATAAATAATAGTACTTTTGGAGAGATTACCGGCTCATTTAATTGATATAAAGATATCATTACTTTAGTTGATCAATTTCGATGTTCAACAACAAGAAGTAGAAGAAGAAAAAGGGTTGAAAAGCATGAAATAAGGATGTTTTACTATTGCTAATTACCTTTCCATTTGAATGTATAGGCAAAATCCTTGAACCAAGACAAAAATATATTGCTTTATTAGGGATCATTCTTTATTTGTTCATTTCTTTAAATTCTTTCTTGTATTGCTTTTGCTATATAGTTGTCATTTGAGTTGGATTTGCGGTATGTCTTATTAGACTTTCTTACATAATTGATTAGCTAGTCTGATTAATAAATAATTGATAAATTATAGTATTTACCTTTATAGTTTAACTCAAGTTTTACTTTTGTCCTTATTCTTTCAATTTGAATAACTAAGTCTTACATTTTAACTCCATTTTTAATTTAAGTCATTCCGTCAAAACTATCATTAGTTTTTTTTTGTTTTTTTTATTTTACATCTTAGGAGATTAATATTTTCCTATTTTGTATGTTGTAATGCAATATTAAAGATGGGTAAATTAATCGTTTGGCATTTAATAAAAATAGTACTAGTAGTAGTACCCACTTTGTTACTGTAGACCTCTCAATTATTAAAATTGATCCCTACTATCTTTTTTTCTTTTTTTCTTTACTTCCAGTTATAGTTGCCACCACCACCTTTGGCGACCCTCCTTAGTTCTCTCCCACCCTCCCCAGCTATTCCTAGCAACCCTCAGATCCATCTCAACCAGTCCTACCTTCACCTCCAGTTGTACAACTACAGAAAAATACACCTTCGGCTATTAAAAAATTAGTCACCACAACCCTCGTCTTACCCTCGCAAAGCCTTTCACATGAACCCCTCTACCTCACAAAGCACCCTACCATGCGACCCCCATGTTTGATTAAGATTGATACACGAGTGACAACGAGATCAACAATAAATAATGGTGAGAGAGAGCGAAAGAGGAAGGGAAAGAGAAGGAGGCTTCCAATAAACAGAATATGACAATGATAGCAGATAGGGATTGAGAAGGAGCAAGCAATGGTGAAGAGGGTTGTCGAAGTTGGGATAGGCAAGGAGGGTGCCAGTTGAAGTTGGTGGGAGTGAGGGTGAGGGAGGGTAGAGTTTGAGGTAAGGGTAGGAGTAGGGTTAGGGTTAGGTTTAGGTTTCGATGGGATAAAGATGGGGATAAATGGGAATTGATGTTAGGATAAAATTATAATAGAACAAAAGTAAAAAAAGGTAGAGATCCAAAGAAGAAAGTTAAATACTATTAACAACAGTCAAAAAATAAAATAAAAAGCTACCAAAGTTACTAAATGCCAAAAGATTGTTAGAAAAAACCAAAACTAAAAATATATCAAACAAGTGACTCTTTTGTAATTTTATTTTTAACAAATAAATTAATTTTTTAAGTAACTTTCAAAGAATATTTTAGTTGATCAATGAAAACGATTGAAAAAGTAGGAGAAAAAAGGGATGAAAAGCATGAGATAGTGAGATTTTATTTTTTGCTAAAACCTTCTAATTTGAAAAGAGTAACGTTAGAGGCTCTAAAAATTTTATCAAAATTTATACTAAATATCTCACATAGGTATGAGATCCAAACAATGTAGGTTCTATGTGGGTCCCACCCCCATGTGAAATATTTAGTAAAAATTTTGATAGAAGTTTTGTGATCTCTAGTATTTTTGATTTGAAAATGGCAGTGATTAATTACATCAATAAGTTAAAAATCCGAGGGCCCTTTGTGGTTGTTAATGTGTTGCGATTGTCAGTTGAATCCATTTACACCCATGTGAGACATTTAGTAAAAAATTTCATAAAACTTTTGAGATCTCTAATATTTTTGATTTGAAAATGGCAGTGATTAATTACATCAATGAGTTAAAAATCCTGGGCCCTCTGTGGTTGTTAATGTGTCACGATTGTCGGTTGAATCCAGACAAATTATCAAGTAAAATTATTATTTTTGTAAAAGTATATATATCTAAAAATTTAAAAGCGTTTTATGTTAATGTACTTTCAAAATCTCAATTTGAATGGTAAAATAAATGATTCAGATCATATTCATTGTATTTGATTTCAATTTTTTGAATTTAATTTTTTTAAAATTGAGTTTTTTTTTTAAATATTTTTTTTTTTGTTTTTAGTGAATATTTTCAAAATTTTAAGTAATTTTTTTACCATTTTAGATGCACCTTACTTAGATGTATTTAAAATGTAAAATATTTGTAATTTTAAAAAAAAAATCAATAAATACACAAGAATATGAAAGTATATTGAATTCTCATTTTTTTTTTGTTGTATTTTTGGCATTTAGTGAATTTTTTTTTAAAAAAAATCACAAATATTATAGTTTTTAAGTTTATTTATGTTAGGCGTTTCTAAAAATTAAAAAAATATATTTAAAATATTAAAAGAAATTCAGTGAAAATAAAAATAAAAAAAAACACAAAATAATATTTAATTTTTTGAAAAATAAATCCTGAATTCTAAATTCTAAAAGAATAATACTAGGAATCATGGAAAAAATATCATGAAATGCATCATGAAGATTTTTCATTCTTTGATTAGTGTGTGGTGTTTTATTATATATGTAATCCAAAGATGGAGAATTTTTCATGATTATTTTCATAATATTTTTTTATAATTCCTAATATTACTCATTCTGAAACTAAACAAACTGATTAGAATCTTAAATTTTATAAAATTTAAAAATGATTATAATCCTAGTAATCATGATGTAGAATTGCACTATGATTTCAATTATATTAGAGTCATGATCCTACCACTTTTTTTTATTATTTATTTTTTATATATGTATATATATGTGTGTATATTTATATAAAATTTTTGACTATAAACTCCATTTGCAAGCGCCTTCTTTAATTTCCATTAGCATAGAAGATATATAATATTAAATTTATCATTTTTATTTAATAATTTTAAAGTTAATTGCCTACATTATTATTATTGATTAATTTTAATTGTGTTTTGCATTCAAAGTAGAATTTTATGATCTTTAATCGCCCAATCCCACATAAGACCTGATTCAGAAGTTTTTTTTTCCCCCTCACCCCCCCCCCCCAATAATTCTACATAAGTTCCCAATTTTAATAATTTGTACGCTGTTTATTGCTTGATTTGTTATGGGAAAAAATATTTATAAATATATAAAAAAAATTAAAAATTAAAAATTAAAATTTTAATTATTAATGTTTATAAAATCGGTACTTGGGTCATAATTCCATTTTTGAATTTTCTTTGCCTAGAAGTTCAGGTGCTGAAACATTATGTTTGTAAGAACAACTTCATGCAAAATGACCACAATACCCATCTTTATATATATATATATATATAGTATATATGGTGGAATAGGGAGAAAACCCAAACCAACCCTCATCTTTCTCTCCAATCTCTCTCTTTTCTCCGACGATCTAAGATCTGAAATACATATGAGGTAATCCTCTATGTCGTGGATCCTTCCATCTCCAACAATCTCTCTCCTAGTTTCTCTGACGATCCGTCATCTCCGATGATCTCTCTCCGACCGCTAGAAATGGACTCTGATACGGTACTTCCGCCATTCTCTCTCTATACTCTCTTTCTAACTTCCACATTCTCTCTGCGACAATCTCTCACTCCTCCTCTAGGACTCGCCATTTGGTTTTTTTGGAACAAATTTGAGCTCAATCTACTCTAATTCGTCATCGATCTATCTTCAAACCTTCAATTTCTCCCTGATCTTTGTGTTCTCGTGTTCTAAACAAGGTCGTTGGCAATAATGTCGGAAAGCAGGCACTGCCTCTTCCAAGATCAACGGAGACAATTAGATGATGTTGATGAAGGATTTTTCTTGATAGCTTATTCGTTCAATTCAAAACTCACTTGCTGCAATGAATTTTAGTAGATTTAGGGTTCATATGGTAGGTAGGATTTATGATGTGAATTGTTTTGCTTCTTTGGTAGTATTTGTATCAACTTCATTCTAGAAATGAAAATTCTCTACTATCAAATTGTGAAAATACGAGGTTCTATTTCTTGTTGGATTGTGAATGCTTTTGTACAAATAAAAATTTGGACAAAGAAAATTTGCATAGATAAAATTTGAACAGATAGAAAATTTGCACAGAAAATTTGAATAGATAGGCAAAAAAATTGAACAGATAGACAAAAAATTTAAACAAATATATAAAAATTTAAACAGATAGTCAACGAAAAGTCAAATAGGTTAAAAAAAAAGTCAAGTGGTAAAATTGAAAATAAAATGTCCTCTAGAACTTCTCACCAAACTTTTTTACAAAATGTGAACCTCTTACCAATAAAATTTTTTTTGGATAAATTATAAATACACCTCCTGAGGTTTGTTTAAAATAAGAATTACCCTCTGTTGTTTAAAAAATTACAAATACCTTCCTTTCATAATTTTTTATTTAACAGAAATAATTGAAAAAGTGAAATTTCTAACTGTTCACCTATACAATAATAAAATTATTTGAATTATTAATTGAAATAAAATTTTAACATTATTAAAAATTGTTAATTAATTTGATAATTTATTAATAAAAGGACCTATTTGTTATGAAATTATAAATCATAGGCGGCATAATGTAATTTCTAAAACTACAGGGGATAATTTATAATTTAAGTAAACCTTAGGAAGTGTGTTTGTAATTTATCCAAAAAATTACTAGACCTAATACCTTAGAAAATTGCTAGAATGAATTTTTTTACCAATTTTCTCTTATAAAATTTATTATTGATGTGTATTATTTATTTATTTATTTATTTTACACTGAATTGTATTCCCCATTTGTTATTGGGAGTATGGATTAAGAGAATAATAATGTTATATGTATCAATTAGTATATTAATTAATGTACTAACAGATAATATGATATAATTTTTAAAATTTTTAAAATTTATAATTTATATAATTAATGAGATCAGCACTAATATCATAACATATACTATCACCCTTAAGAGAAACATTGGCGCAATAATAACAGCGGGAGAAGCGTGCACAAATGCAATCAATGACCCATCATTTTAGCAACCCCTACAATTAACTCCTTTCACTCATTCACCTCTCTTCATGAAGTGCTTGCAATTATTAACACTAATGTTTTGTCTACAATAAACATTATAAAAACAAAAATGTTAATTCAAATTTTTATCAAATATCTTATATAAATGTAGGACTCACGTAATATGGGTCTTATACTTATGTGAGACATTAATAAAAATTTTAATAAAATTTTTAAAATTTCTAACATTACTCTTATAAAAATATTTATAGAAAACGGGTCTCGCTAACTTGTTAACATTTGCCATAGAAAATCTCTAGAATCACATTTTAGGTTGCGTTTGGTTTAGTTTTAGGGTTGTGCTTCCTTATTGTCCGATCACAGACTGTAGGGTGCTGTTAGGCACGTGGGGGCCAACATAGGTCCCGTTTTGATAATTCGAATCGTTCAATGTGTACAACTCATCGAATACTATATGTTTGTAAAAATTCACGTTAATTGGATATCGATAACTATCTTATCTTATCAGATTTCTGGCAACCGTTTATTTTTTCACCTTCTATTTTTTTATACAGAATTGATTTGATCACCTATTTATCGATATCCGATCAACATGATTTTTTACGAACATATAGTATTCAATGAGTTCTACACATTAATGGTTCAGATTATCGAAATGGGACCTGTGCTGGGCCTCCGGGGGCCCAACAGTACCTTTTAGTCCGATCATGGACTGGAGGGAAGCCAGTCCCTAGTTTTAAAATCATGATTTGAGAATATAGTTATATTTTGAATTTGTGAGTTGTTGAATTATGATTTTAAAAAAAAAAAATTATTTAGTTATGAGTTTTGAAAAGAATTTTGAATTGAATTTTGAATTTTTGAAATGAATTTTAAAATAAGAAGAGTTGTTCGGTTATGAAATTTGTAAAGATTTTTCAAAACTTAATTCAGAAACTTATAGCTCATAACCAAATGCACAATTCAAAATTCTATTGAAAATTATAGTCAAAACTCATAGCCAAGCTCCTTTTAAAATTCAATTCAAAAAAATAATTATTGAAAAAAATAAATTTTTTTATTTAAGAAATTCAAAAAATTATGAAGTTATGTTTTTACTTAAAATATTAAAAAAATTATAAATACTTTTTGTTAAAAAAAATATTCAGCTAGTGCTTTAAAATTATTTTTGATTATATATTTGGTTGGAAATTTTTTTTAATTGTTTTGTTTAAAAATATATATTTTTTATTTTTTTAAAATTACTGTGAGAAATTAATTTTTTTTTGTTAATTTTAAATAAATGGCCAAGTAATTTGTCATTTTGATCTAAAAAAAATAATTTTTATATTTAAAAAAATCAAAAACAAATATATATGTATATATATATATATTCAAATAATAGCTGCCAATTGTGGGGAAAAAAAGAAAAAGAAAGAAAAAAGTAATGTTCCGATCAACCGGCTGATCGACTGGCCGAACATTCAGAAGGATGTTCGGGCAGACAACCGGGTCGACCCAATCCACTATTTTCAAAATTCAAAATTTAAAAACTCTCTACTTTGCCAAATATGTTCTCAAATAAGTTTTGAAATGTGGCCTTAAAATTAATTTTTAAAAACTTAAACTAAACAAAGTATTAAAACAATAAGGGTGGAATCATATTTTGAGAATTAAACCAAAATTTTTTCCACTTACTCCCCTTTGTGTATTCTGTCAAGAGAGAGACTTATTCACATATGACCCATGAATAATTTATTTATGAATAGCCAATAAATAGGCTGACAACTCACCAATCTTGAAAGGAAAAAGACCCAAACCCCCTTTTCTCCCCTCTTGATCTGATTGGTCAGATATATATATTTTTTTTTCCTTCTCCTCCAATCACCACCCGCCGCGTGTGTGGGAGGGGGGAGGTGGGGGTGGTGATTGGAGGGGGTCTCTATTAAAGCCCATCTTGAAAACTTGCATTACACTGAGTTCTTATATCAGGGAAACGTATAATATTAAATGTACTAATTGATATATTAATTAGTATATTAATAAATGATAAATTTTTTAGTGGACTGCTATTTGTCTCCACCTTTTTACTTTGACTCTCCCACTTCTTTGAACACCCACCCAACAAAATGAATCCCCTCTATTTTTTTTTTGAATCTCTATCTTAATACCAACTATACTTGTAGCGATCCCAATTTTGCCACTTCGTTGAGTATGTCGAGGATTGAGCTGCCTGGCCAGCTCGCGGGAGTCCAGGGGGCAGTGCCCTGCCGGGGTTGAGAGGCAGCGCCCCCGAAGCAAAAATGTAAAATGCATTAGAAGTTACTTGTCCACTCGAACGGCGGTTTATGCGCTCAAGCGAAGAATATTTGGTTTCAGAAGTTTGACCTGCCTGCAAAAGTACTGGAAAAATGTATTTGACACTCGAGCGGGGCTTTCCACGCTCGAGCAGACCATTTTATATCAGTTCGTGAATCTGATATTTCAGATCACTTTTATATATATCTCTCTCTCTCTAAAAACATTTCATCTCTTTTCTCTCTACTTTTCCCTACGCCAAATTGGATTAAAACCTTGATTTCTCAAGATCCATTAGAGTTCTGCCATAGATTCTTCATCAAAGTTGGTTAATTTCTTGAGGGTTTCATTGTGTGCAGTGAACATCGAGTTTCGACACCGTTGATTTTGGGGGCTTCATCTCATTTCTTCTTCAAAACTTGAGGTAGAGATTTTCTTAGAGTTATATATATATTTTTGCAAGATCTATATGATTTTCAAAATCATATTTTGATAACTTTGAAAATTGATTGTTGATTCAAAAAATTGAGCGATTTTGAAAGTGGGTTTGTCTCTTGTTGTTTTAAAATGATCTTATGGGTTTTGATCTTCGTTGATTGAAAAAAAGATGATTTTGGAAAGTTTTTTTTCAAAAGATTTGAATTGTATAGTTTTGGTGAGAAAACCTAAAATTTGGGAATTTTTTTTTAGGAGACTAAAAATCCATAAATAATATTATTATATTTATTTTGTGTGTCAAAATAAATGGATGTTTGAAAATTTTCTTATTTATATTTATATAAATGATGAATTTCAGGGAATATGAGAATTATTGTTCATTTTGGAAATTATTGTTCAAAATGTTGAAATAGTCTTGAAATGACTAATTGTTGAGGATACTTGAGAAAAGGGAATTGTGTTATTCCTTTGATGATGAATTGGAATAAAAGTATTTATATTCATCTAGTGTTATTGGCATATCAATTCATTTGATTACATTAAACTTTGAAAGTTGATTTGACAACTTGCATTAAGAAAAGAATGTTGAGAAACAAGTTTTCATGAAATTGTTTTGGGGTAAATACGTTGGTAAGTTTTGATAGATGGTGTAGATGATATTGAATGAGTTGGCCTGAGAGTCCGGGGTGAAAGACCGAAAACCCGCGCGGATAAGTGTCGAGCCTTCCAGTTAATACCGGTAAAAATGACAAATTGGTAGTACTTGTATAGTCTACTTGCAAACACCGACCTAGGGATTACCAGAGTCGTATTTATCGATCTTGAAATGAATTGTTAAGTTTTGAAGAATTGAAATTGTATGACATCATTGAGCATGAGGGTTTTCAAAGATGAAGATGTGATTTTCTTTCAAAAGAGCATAGCATGGCATGTGCATTTTATCTCTTGAGACTTATATAAAATGTATATACTTTGTTAAGGATTTCCTACTGGGTTTTATGCTCACCCTACGGGATTTTTGTGCAGGAAAAGATGTGGTGATGCTGTCTAACTAAAGGCGATGAAATGTGTATTGAGAGTACGAGACTCTCATTTTGTTGTGACTCTGTGTGTAAGCCAAGAATTATATGTGTGTGGGTTTGAATAACCGTTTTATGTAACCAGGCTCAAGTCTTGGAAAATTGTAAACCCTTGGGGGTATTTATTTGTTTATTTACTTGTTGGATTAAGGTATTGTTATATGAAGAACTATTGTATCATGTAATGTAAGTTTAGAGATTTATATTCGGTTTTCCTTGAAAGAGTCATGATTGTTGCATTATTATTTGGGCTAGAAATTTGGGGCGTTACAATACCCTTAATCCCAAACCCAAACCCAAACCCAAACCCAAACCTAAACCTTAGTCCCCACTCCCAACCACCACCTTCAGCAACTCACTCACCGGAGCCGCCGGTAACCTTTCACTACCGACGACCTCTACACTCACCGGCAACCCCACTACCTTTGCCCATTACAGCTCTTACACCCAGTATTCGCATCTCTGGCGACCACTACCGCCACTTTCAACCTCCACACCCCAATGATCAGTCTTTGATTTTCTTTGCATCGCAAGCTAAACCAGAGTTTAACGGCTCATCGGCATTCGACGACGACCTCAAACACTAGAATTTCCTCAGGCCAATATTAAAAAGATCGTCAATCTCAATGACCTCGCTGCTGGCTATAACAAGCGTAAGATCATTCAACAGATAAGATAGTGAGCTTCTTCCATGGCTAGAATGTTGCTGACGAGATCTTACATCACATGTACTAAGACGACGAGATCTCGGTTTGTGTGAGAGAAAGAGAGAGAGAGAGAGATAGAGGTAACAGATAGTGACGGGGAAGAAGGGCCACAGTAGCAGTTGCGGGGATTGGAGGTGATAGAATGGCTAGGGTTAGGGTATGGAAAATTAGGGAGTGGAGTGGAGGTGGAGGTGGATGGTTAGGTTAGGGTTAGGGTTGGAAGGATAGAGATGGGTAAAAATGGAAATTGGTGTTAGGGTAAAATTGTAGTAAAAAAATTATAGAAGATGCGGGGATTCAAAGAAAAAAGAAAAGTGCTAATAGCAGCACTCATTTTTTCAGATCATATATAATAAGTAATAGGTGGGGTTATAATATTAAAATATTAATGTCATAATATATATTAATACATTAATTAATATATCAATTAATATGTGTAGCACACCATAATAAAACTCTGACTAGTCCCATAACTTCAAATTTCATAATTAACACCAAGTCAAGTAAAAATTTGTGGTTTAGAGTTCCAAGTTATTCATTTCTCTTATTTACATGCACCAATTAGTGTATCAACTAGTGTACCAATACTAGTTATGACATTATTATTGACCTCACTCATTAATTATATTACAAATATCAAAAATCTCTTAAATTATGTCACATCATCAATTAATAGACAATTAGTACACTAATTGGTGTATATAGCATTATTCTTCTTCTACTTATTTATTTTTTGAATAATACTGTATGTACCAATTAATATACATATTAGTGTACTAACAGATGATATGGCATCATTCGTATGGTTTTCGATATTTGTAATTTGTATAATAAATGTGGTCAATAATAATATTATAATACTAATTGGTACACTAGTATGTATATTAATTGGTGCATATAGTACCACCGTTATTTTTTTCTTTTCTTTAAATAGAAATATTATTTATCACTAAATTTATTTTATATAACCTTTTATTTGCCCTAATACAACAAACACGATACGAACTATCATATTTAAAATAAAATAATAAAAAAAACGAAAAAAAAAGGAAAAAAAAAAAAGAAGAGAGTAATATACGGGTCTTTCTTGAAAATTTTAAAATAATTACATTTAACCTCACAATTTTAGTATAATTACAAAGGACTCCCTAATTTTTTTTTAAAACCATATAGATAAAAAAATAAAAATAAATTATATTGTCATTTCTTTTATACTAAATATAAATTATATTGCACTAATTAGTGTACACATTAGTGTATTAACAGATGATATGACATAATTTTAGAAGTTTTAGATATTTGTAATTTGTATAATAAATAGGGTCATTAATGATATCATAACACTAGTTGGTACACTAATGTGCACACTAATTGTTGTATGTAACACTACCGTTAGCTTTGGAATAATACTATATGGACTAATTAGTGTACACATTAGTGTACCAACAGATGATGTGACATAATTTTAGAGGTTTTGGGTATTTGTAATTTGTATAATAAATAAGGTCATTAATGATATGATAACACTAGTTGATACACTAATGTGTACACTAATTGGTGCATGTAGCACCATCGTTAGCTTTGGAATAATGCTATATGCAGTAATTAGTGTACGCATTAGTGTACCAACAGATGATGTGACATAATTTTAGAAGTTTTGAGTATTTATAATTTGTATAATAAATATGGTCATTAATGATATCATAACACTAGTTGGTACACTAATGTGTATACTAATTGATGTATGTAACACAACCGTTAACTTTGTATCTTCCCACCATTTATATTGTTAGGTGTTTGGAATTAGTTTTTTTTTAATGACTTTTTGACTTAATAATTTTTTTATGAGATTAAAAAAAGGTTAATGCTTTTGGAAATATTTTTTAATTGCGTAGAAAAACGTAAATGACTAACATCGTACTTTTATGTTTTGCTTGAATTTATTGTTTTACGTTTTCAAAGATATCTGCCGTGAGTAGTTTGGACTTTTCAAATTGGAAGAAAGATTTCATAACTTTTTTTGGTACATGCAAAACACATTTTAACTTATTTTTAGCCACAAAAATAGCGTCCCAAACAGGAGCTTAGTTGTGATCCTTTTAGCCAACTAAACAAGAAATTAATGTAATTGTCAAAAAAAAATTATATAGATTTTGATGTTTTTTGTTTTTTTTTTTTTAAAAACCACATGAGTGGTCTATGTAATTTACCTTTTAAAAATTAATAGTACCCGCCATGTCACAGGAAAATTCACATGAGAAGTTAAAACTTTTGGTAAAATAATTTAGTAATATACAATAGTTCTCTTTTAAAAAAATGGTTAATTAAACCAAAACACTCTCAATTTTTTGTGATATCATTTTACCTCCTCATCTATAAGTCCATTCAAATTAATCTCCTCAATTACAATAATCGTAAAAATACGTCAAAATATATTATGATGGTTTCATTGAGTGTTAGAAAACTCGATTTGTTGCCTGGGGATTTATTCAAGAATATAGGCTTGATTATGAGGAAACATTTGTCCCCGTTGCTCGTCTTACTTTAATTCGCAGCTTTCTTACCATTGTTGTTGCTCGCCATTAAAGTGTTTGTCAGATGGATATCAAGAATGCTTTTCTCAATGGTGATCTCACTGGGGAAGTTTATATGCAACCTCCTCCTGGTACCTCAGTTCTGTCTACCAAAGTTTGCAAACTTCGCCACGCTTTGTATGGTTTGAAACAAACTCATCGTGCTTAGTTTGCCTAATTCAGTTATATCGTTCGTGACTTTGGCTTCTCATCCAATGCCCATGATCCTGCCCTATTGATACGCAAGACAGAGAGGTATTATTATTATTCTTTTTTTTTTTTTTTATGTAGATGATATGATCATTATTAGGGATGACATAATGGGTATTTCCAGTCTCAAACAATTCCTCAGTCGCCAGTTTGAGATGAAAGATTTGGGTCTACTTAGCTGCTTTCTCGGCTTGAAAATTTCTCAAAATCTTTCTAGTTACTTTCTCACCCAGGCCAAGTATACATCTGATTTCTTAGCTCATGCTAGTCTTACCAATTGCAAGACCGTGCCTATCCCAGTTGATCCTCAGAATCGTCTCATAGCTCTTGATGGTCACTTGTTATCTGATACTATTTTATATCGTCAGATAGTTGGCAGTTTTGTCTATCTTACAGTTACTTGTCCAGACATTGCCTATACTGTTCACATTGTCAGTCAATTCATAGTCGCTCCTCACTCTCTACTTTATAATGCTCTGGTTCTCATTTTATACTATCTCAAAGGCACTATGTTTCATGGTCTTCACTACTCAGCACACTCTTCTCTACAACTACACGTCTTTTCTGATGCAAATTGGGCAGGGGATCCTACTGACAGTCGTTCTACTATAGGGTTCTGCTTCTTCCTGGGTGACTCTCTCATTGCCTGGCGTAGTAAGAAGCAAACTTTTATTGCTCGTTCTAGTATTGAGGTTAAGTATCGTGCTCTTACTGACACTACTTAAGAGTTTGGGTGGTTTCGTTGTCTTCTTTTTTATATGGAAGTTTCTCATCCCGTTACTACTAACCTTTATTGTGACAATTAGAGTGCTATTCAAATTGCACATAATGATATCTTCCATGATCGCACAAAGCATATTGAGATTGATTGTCACTTCATACGGCAACATGTTACTAGTGGCACTGTTCCTCTTATTTTTGTTACCTCTGTTGATCAGACAACCAACATCTTCACTAAGGCTCATCCTCCAGGATGCTTTTCTTACTTACTTTCCAAGCTCAAGTTGATATATGCATTACCACTTTGAGCTTAAGGTAGGGTGTTAGTTGTATATATCTATATTACCATTTGTGCATTATCATATTATGTTTTACCATACTTAGCTTCTTTTTCACCTATATAAAGGAATCTTATATTCACTCATATTCATTCATTGAAATATACAGAATTATCTCTCTCTCTCTCTCCCTCTCTATTCTCATAACCCTGAAAATGATTTAAAATAAGTGAAAGTGGATTAAAGGGGTTAAAATATACGAATTCATAAATGAGCGAGTCAATTGAAATTTGCAAATAATTAAAGAGGCCTTGTTGTAAAAGTTACACACAATTAATAAACATTTTAATTTCTTTATAATTTGAAAAAATGAAATGGTGAAATAGTTATTCGTTTAGCTCAAAACTTTGGTGAGGTGTCAGCCGATAAGTTGCCGTCCGTAATTACTTATTCACGTCCGTGAATAAGTTAAAGTTTTTCTCTCACGTAAATGCATATATTGATGATTATATATATAGGTGAGCTTGGAAATGGATTTTTTAATAATTTTTTTTTAAATAATGTGTTTGAGAAATTGTTAAAAAAATTAATTTTTTGCAAGAGAATAAAGTACCTAGCATTTAATTTTTTTTAGCTGATGACAAATGACTTAGTGGCTTTTTGACTTTTTCTTAACAAATTTTTTTTTTTTTTTTTTTATATGTCATTTGAGATAATTCTAAAAAAATCCATCTTTTAGCTAAAAAAAAATAAAGAAATTCAGTAAGTTGTTTGTCATGAGCTAAAAAAAATTAGGGTTTTTTTTTTTTTTTATCATCCTCCACTTGTATGGGAAATTTAAGGTTAGAAGATAAATTAATTATAAAGGTTTTTGAAGAGTTATTTATTTATTTATTTATTTTTTTCATATGCACATACGTACTCATATTTCTGTAAGATAAAAATTCTTCAACTACTAGTGTATGGTATTATAAATAAAAACTATCGTACATTAGTTTTTGGTCTTTTGTTTTTTTCAAACGGTTCTAATATGGTGATCACCTCACAACATTTATGAAGGTGAAAAGTTACGGATCATGAAATTTTTTTCATGAAAATGATCATGAAAAATTTATGATTCTTGAATTTCCTTGATTAGTATGTGGTGTTTTATTCTAAGTGTAATCCAAGGGTCACAAAGCTTTCATGATTATTTTCATGAAAGGTTTTTCATGATACCTAGTATTGCTGTTTAGGAAGGTACTGTTAGAAAAACTTCATTAGAAAAATATATTATTTGATTTAATTTTTAGTATTTTTAAATTTATTTTAAAAAAATATTAAATTAGTTTGACAAAAATAAATATAAATATATATTTTAAATTTTAAATATTATTTTATATTCCCCAAAAAAACCATATAAAAATAATTAGTGTTTGATTTTTTTAAATTTTTTTTTCCACCAAACTAAATTTTAATTTCTTTTAGAAAAACATGTTTTAAAAAAAAAACAATATATATGTTTTACCTTTGAAATATATCCAATATACAATTTGATAAAATACACTTGAAGTATAAGTTAGTACCAAGATGAACACGTTCAAATTGAAAATAATATAAAACATTAAATTTGAATAGAAAAAACTAATAGATGTATTTTAGTCTAAAATTATATGAGAATTTTCTAGTTATATTTCAACGATAGAGGGTAAAATGTTTCAGTCTCAAATTACCGAGGGATTAAAATTTAACCTTTATCCTTAGTGATAAGTAGATTTTATTTTTCCTGAAAAGCACAAAAAGCAGCCTTTTTTTTTTCAATAAATTAATTCTTTTTTTTTTTTTTTTCATCTGATTTTACTCACTACCTAAGAGTGGGGGTGTTTGGTGTGGATTATTGTAAGCTAAAAGTTGATTATCACAATGCTGCAAGCAGAAGTACTTCTCCCCCAACTTCTAAATAATATGTTTTTCTCAACTTATTTAAGCTATTTCTATCTAAAAAGTTGTAAGCAGAAGTTGCACTAAATAGTCTGGCACAGATTCCCAAATTAAAATAAGCTATAATCACCCCTTATAATCCGCACCAAACACCCCCCATTATGATCCTTTCCGTTGCATAGTTATAATTAAGAGATTCCATTATATCATCCAATAGTGAACATAATAATCTTTTTAATTTAAACTAATTATAAATTTACATTTATATCTTATAATCCTTAGATCTATCATGAAAATTTTCCATCACATGAAATAAAAAGGATTAAAGTTCAGAATTAATTATTCTCTTTATTCGATTCAAATCAATGTGAATGAATGGGGCATGGTGTCCCAAAACAACCTCTTGGCCAATGGCCACCACTGAAAAATCCCACCTCAAGTGGATGGAATATGCAAAGCACCACCATCAAAGTCAGTCAGTCAGTGTTAAAGGATCTATTAGGCTTCATGAGATGGACAATATTGCTGTACATTACATACATCATAGTTTGACTGAGACATCTAAAACCCATCTCCATAACACAAGTGTCCCCATATGAGGATGCATCGTCACATGTATCTCATAACTCTCTCTCTCTCTCTCTCTCTCCCCCTCCCTAGACTGTTTGTTATAACTTTTGAGGATGATTATAATTTATTTTAATTTAGGAATTTACGTCAGATAGTTTGATACAGTTTCTACTTATGCTTATTAGGCAAAAATAACTTAAATAAACTGAAAAAAAGCTGATTATTTAAAAGTTGAGGTAAGAGTACTTTTAACTTTTACTTTCTAATTATCAATTTTTAACTTAAAAAAACTCCAGCAAACAGGGCCCCTCTCTCTTGTGTACAGTATCTTTGTGGGGGGAATGTCTAATGGAGTATTGCTTCAAATATCCATGCTCTCTCTGCATGTGCAATTTGCTCCTAATAGGTAGACATACAACTTGAGAGAGGGAACAAATATTAATATTAGTTCAAGCAAATTGGAAATGGAGTAATGTTGTTGTTGTTCTTGTAGACATAGAGAGAGGACAATACGTATGGGACTTCTCATATTTGGAATAAGACAGTCTTTAGGTCTCTGTCTCTTTGTTGTCATGTGCTCATCTATTTTACATACGTAACATTTGCATTACCATTTTGCACGATTAACGAGTGCATCTATATTTTGGTACAAATAAAAATCCCTACTAATACAAGAAAAAAAAATTATAATGCAAAAGAAATAAACACTTAAGAAAGACACATAATTAATCATGTCTTTGATAATGATCGACCTACTAAGGCTCAATTTGGCAACACAGTTATAAGTGGCGTTTTGGCAAAAAGCCAAAACGCTAAAAGTAGCTTTTTTTGGCCATAAATTGATTTGGGATTTTGGTTATAAGTCAAAAGGGAAATTACGAAATTACCCTCCATAGATGGAAAATGACATGGTGAAAATGTGTAATTTTTCAATTGGATAGGGATAGTTTGGTCATTTTATTATGATTTAACATCATAAACAAATATTAATCAAAAAAATCAAAAGTAACTTTTTACCAACTTCTCAAATCATTTGTCTAAAAAAGCCAAAAGCTTGGTTAAAAGTCAAAAAGTCACTTTTTACCATCTTCCCAAAATAAACCTAATTTTTCTATTAAAAGTATATGAAAGTAACCAACTGAACTAATTTAATTGATTAAATAGTTTGTGCTACAATTTCTAACTACTTGTGTTGAGCCACTATTCACTGGCTCTTTAATTTTTAATTCTTGAACCATTTATCTTTTTATCTAAAAAAATATACTCTTTCTTTTTCTCTAATAAAAACATAAAAGCATTAAATGAAAATAGCTAAAATAGATAGCATTGTTAAATTGAAAAAGTGACTAGCAAGCATCTCTAATGGTTATTGTTATTTTGACAATGTCAAAAGTATAATTTAACATGCTATAGTATATCAAAATATCAAATTTTAACAATATTACTCTAATAATTTAGATGCCGTTTTGACACAACCAACCAACTTTATTTTTTTTTTTTTTACCCACTTTTGGATGAATCTCAATCTAAACAGCAAGCTAACCATTAAAACAATAAAATTGGTTTGAGAAGAATTAACAGAAAAAATAATTAACATTTTTAAATATTATTTACTCCAAAAAAGAAAAGAAAAAAAAAATCTTACGACAATAATGTGTTTTTTATTTTTTATTTTCTCACCAAACTAGTTTTTTGTTTTTTATTTTTTTAAATTCAGAAAACATAATTTGATGATAATTTAGAAATAAAAGTGAATTTCAATTTTGGTTTTAGTTACCATTCTTTAATCGTATATAGTGACATGACATATTTGACATTGCAAAACTTATGCTAATTTGACAGAAGTTTTGATATTGCTATAATTTGGTAGCCGTTACGACATACCACTGGAGAACACTTTTTTACTCAAGCTGACATTTTTTTGGCAATGACGATTGTTTTAGCTAACCATTGGAGATGCTTTGAAGTAATAAGATAAGATTTGGGCTAGATGTTTTGACTAATATTGCTAAAAATGCTCTTTCACTTATATAAATTTATAATTACTTTCATCACTTTCTACGAATTTATAATTCTCTCAATAAAATTTTGGAATTAGATTTAGATATTGAGAAAAAAAATTACATGCCTAGAAATCAAAGTGTGTGATGTAAATTTAAATTGGTGTAGTTAAGTCATATTTAAATACATTTCATTTTTAAAACACTTCCTACATATATAGTCATGTTAAATGTGAATGCCTTTACCTTTGTTTAAAAAATATATTGGGAAAATAGTTTTTGAATTTTTTATTCCAATTTATTTATTTATACTTTAATTCAGTTTTATCTAGTGTTTGGTTGGAATTGAATTTAATATTTTATGTACTTATTATCATGTGATCAAGTTCTGAAATAATCCCATTTATCTTATCTTGGGATTATTTGTCCAATCTCTATAAAATTATGTATGAGCTCATTTTGAACTGTGAACTATAACACCCTCAATGTACCTTAAACTAGGCCAAGCTTTTCTTTTCCCTTCATTTTCTTATTACCATCCTTCTATGGAGATGGGGTGACTTAGAGTTAAAGAAAAGGAGAGAGAGAGAGAGAGAGAGAGAGAGAGAGAGAGAGAGAGAGAGAGAGAGAGAGATTACTTCTTCATTCTATGATTTGGGGGTCCCCATGCCATTTGGTGGACCAGCCCTCTAAAAACTACAATGAAAGTCAGTGTTGGTAATAGTGGAACCACAAATATATGTATATATATATATATATGACCCTAAATGAATCAAATTTGCCAAGTTTGAGTTGTGTTGAATTCTTTGAGATCAATTCATTAGGTAAATAAATATATTTTTAGAGTTTGCTACAATCTTAAATATAAATTACTAAATTACTTGTGATCAGTTCCATTGAATACCTTGAAAAATGTATAAATTAAGTTTGAACAAAATTTTAAATCTCATCTAATTTTTAAACTAAACTTGAACAATTGATTTAAAGCCCTATATATTTATATGTATATATGTAATATATGGAACTTTTTTGTGCACATTAAAGGTAATCTAAAAGTTTGAGTAATTAGAATGAATAATTTTGTGCACATTAAACGTATTCTAAAAGTTTAAATAATTAGAATGAATAATAATTTTATTATTTATATTTTTTAAAACACCCTCTCACATGTGGGTACACAACATAAGATTTATTTATTGTCTATTTTGATACTATAGTAATGAACAATTTTATTATTTATATCTTGAGAGAGAGTGAGAGGGAGATACTTCTTGTACAAAAATTAAATTCTTAATCTCTTAGTGAGGCCTCGCTTAGTAACAGACTTTTTTAGTAATTTTTTAATTTTTTGATTAAAATATGATGTAAAAAAACTAATACGTTTGAGATGACTTTTTGATTTTTTACGAGAGATGTACAAAAAGTAAAGAGAAAAATAAATATTTGACTTTTTAGTATAAATTATTGACTTTTTAATTTTTTTAATAACTTCTAATTTTTTGACTAAAATGACCACTTACTAAACGACAACTGAGTTGTAAGAATTTTAACCAATTGACTTCTCAAATGGTATATGAATCTTTTACCCCCCAAAATAATAATAATAATAATAAAATAATAATAACTCCAACCCCCCCCCCCCCCCCCCAAAAAAAAAGAAAAAAAGAAAAGAAAAGCCTTCTCTATTATGTAGAGCATTTTATGCATGATGGTAGGTAGCTACAATGATTAATATTTATATCATCATTATCCTTTTCATAATTCCACATGCAAGCAAATGAACAATCATGGGTTGGTGTTATTTGGCTTCTTCTCTTGTCTGCAAATGTTTTTTCTTTGTTTTTGTTTTTGTTGTTTTTAATATTTTATTTTAAAGTTAATATATATTTATGTACTTTCCTACAGTTTATTATAACCAAACTCCAAAAAGAATGGGTTGTTTAATTTTTATTAGTTAACAAAATATTGCTTTGTCTCCTTTGCTGTTCTTTGGAATTGTTTTTGAATCAGGTGGTTTGAATTAATTAATTAATTGTCAACAGATCTCAAGATGCCAAAGAACCACCAGGTGGTTACAAGCAATTCAAATTTCTTTTACTTTTAATATGTTTTTCTAAACAATTGGAGCATGCCCAGCAGACAACTTTTTTTTATTTTTTTTTATTTTTAATAGAATTGAATAATTCAAATCTTCCTTACGACTTGGAATATATCCCAACTTTCAGATAAAACAAAAAAGAGAAGTTAAAAAAAAATTAAAAAAATAATAATAATAATAATAATTTGAAAATGAAAATGAAAATGAAACTGAATTCACCTCAAGAGGCCTAAATTCTTATTATTTGGCATAGTTATATTATTAATTGAATTTTTTATATCATTTGATGTGCCGAGTTTTGGATACTAATGAATTGGTGACGGATGATGATAAACCAAATTGATTGTTGTATCATTAGGCCTCGTTTGGGAATAGGTTAATTTAGTAATTTTTTGGCTATTTGGCTAAAATATGAGCTAAAAAAAACTAATATGTTTGGAATAATTTTTTGATTTTTTACGAAAAAATGTGTAAAAAGTAAAGAGAAAAGAGAATCTTTGACTTTTTGGTATGAGTTGTTGGCTTTTTTGACTAATTTAGTAACTTTTTGACTTTTTAGCTAAAAGGGAAGGTTCCCAATTAGATGGAATTACATAAAATAGTCTTGAAATAATCAATCGCATTTCTGTTTGGTTTTAAGTTTTTAATTATATTTTTGGGTTTTTAAGTTTTTTATTTTCATATTTTTGTGTTTTTAAGTGAATTTTTTAAAATATATTTTTTTTTTATTTTTAGATGCACCTAATTTAAATGTACTTAAAAAGTAAACTTTGTGAAAAGTGTTTTAAAAATTCACTAAAAATAATAAAAATACGAAAAAAAAAAAAAAATTAAAACCATGAAAAAAAAAAAAAAAAAAAAAACTAACAGCCAAACAATGATTAAATATTCTATCTCGTGTTTGGAATGTTCATGAATTAAGAGGGGAGATTAGTAGATTCATATACTTTCTCATTTTCATTTGGAATTACTAAAAATAGACTATATACTGTAATAATCATAGTTCAAACACATTTTAATTTTTAAGTTTCTAATCCAAACCCTTTAATCCAAAGATCCGCTTTAATATCCAAACATGAGATTTTGGATTAATCAAATACATAATTTAATATCATAGACTACCTTCAAACAAACACAATATTAATGTCATAACAATCCCTAAGTTTCCAATGGATCAATTGACCAATTAGTTAAAGGCAAAATTAAATTGAAATAACTTAAAAAGATAAATTTTATTGTGAGTGCAGAGTCTGCAGAGACCACTCCTGAACACTGAGCTAGCTGAGGCAAATAAATAAAAAATGGCCATATGGCCACCTCCAATGCGTTCTTTAGACCAAATCTTAAACCTCCCTCTTTTCTACTTTAGCTTTTCAAAACTTCATGAACCACAAAAAGACCAAACCTGAGAGAGAGAAAAAAAAAAAAGAAAAAAAAAGACAACAATGTTATCAATAGAGTCACTCCAGAAACTTATAAATGGAAGGTGGATACCCTTCAATCAAAAATCTAAAATGGAAAGCGTTGTTTGGGACTTTAAGGCTAAATACGGTTCCGTTTTAATAATTTGAACCATTCATTTTGTCAGATATTTTATATATTTCACTCACAAAAAAAAAAAAAACTTGATTCAATAATTATAACTTGTTCAATTTATTATGTTTGTCACTAAAAAAATATATGATTTATTTTTAAAAATAGAATTGTCATTCATTTTTTTAGTGACAAACGTGGTAAATTGAATAGATTATGATTATCGGATCAACCTAATTTTTTGTGTAAATGAAATAAACAAAATGCTCGATAAAATAAAAGTTCAGATTATCGAAATAGGCCTAAACAACGCCTTCTAGTCCAGATTTTAGATAGGAGGGGATCTGCCTATATTGCTCCTTAATTGACACATACTATCACGATAGAATTGGATTTAATTGATTAAATTCTGAAACAAATCAACAACTAACATGCAAATGATCCACGTCATTAAAGATGATTTCAGAGGTGATGTTTTAAGAATCTCAAACATTTTTCTTATTGATATGTTTTAGGGAGAATCAACCGAGGATCAACCGAGAGAGCTGTTTGGGTGAGGAAAAACCATGGGAGAAGTGTGATTTTCGGCCTTGATTTCCGGCGACGGTGCAGGGTGTTTGGCTTAGAGTGTTGGTTTTAATAGTGTTGGTGTAAAGAAGGCATGGGAGGCGCGTGCGATTGAGGAGCTGCAGGAGGCGCGTGGGGCACGCTTTTTTTTAGGCAACTTGGAAACAGGCGTGGGTTTTAAGAGTGTAATGTATTTCAGGACAGTGTAGAAGACGAGTTTGGGTTTGGTTAAGTGGTTTGGGTGTTGTGTTTGTGGGGGCACAAGTGTTTGGTTCGTAGTTTAATTGTTTTTTTTAAATGTATTTAAAATTTGTAAGGTCGCGAGGTTAGTTGTAAAGGCGCGAATAGCAGTAGTAGACGAGTGAATCTATACTCTTTGAATCTCTCTCAATACGTTTTTTTTTCCTTCTACCTTTAAATTTCTTATTTTTAATGAAATTTTTTCTTTGCCGATCAAAAAAGAAGAGAACTGTAAGAAAATTATATCAATATAGAATAATTGTAATGTTATGAAGTATAAGAAATTTATGTATTAGATTGTGTAACTAAGTGTTATATTTATCTTTACAATTATTTTGAGTTTATATCATTTTTTGACAATTGTCCCTATGTTCTAAGGCTCATTTTGGATGGAAAGTCCTAAAAAGTAAAGAAAATGTGAAAATTAAATTTTTGTTTGTTTTGGTTTGCAAGAAATGTCAAAAACAATCCTAAAAATTAGGAACCATATGTTATCGTTTAATTTTGTCGGAAGCATGACTTATGGTTTCTTGCCAAAAGGAAAAAGCAAAGGAAAAGTAAGAAGGAGAACTTTCAATTTAACCAAGTGTAGGTTGAAAAGTTATTTTTCTTTTTCACTTTTTTTTTATTTACTTTTTACTAATTTTTCCATTATGACCAAACCAGGCATTAGGGTGAAAAATGAAAAAAGAAAAAAAAAAAAGTATAGAAAAAAAAATAGAAAAATTTACCCATAAATTTCATATGGGGGAATGTTGATCAATTTAGTTTTAAAAGTTTTTTTATAAACCAATTAGTCTTTTTTTATTTTAGAAAGTTATATTTATTTAATTTAGTACCATTTGAGTTTAAGTGAATGTTCTTTTATGATTTATATTTCTAATTTTGTGATTCATTTTTGGAATGGAAATGAAAAGGGAAAGATGAGGTGTGTAAGATTCTTTTTGGGGGGATTGGTGGTTGAAGTGTTGGTTGTCGCCTGAAAATCTACATTTCTATTAGTATAGTTTTCTGTTGTTACATTAGAGTGCTATGTTTGAAAAAAGTGCACTAAGGAGTTTTTATGTGTTACATTGATTAGAATGTTACGTTTAGGAAAAATACAGTACCGAATTTTTTATTTTTATTTTTTCGAATGTTACATTATTACATTTAAAACAAGTACACCAATGAGTTTTTTAGTGTGTTACATTAGAGTGTTAAGTTTTTAAAGTGTTATGTTTAGGAAAAATACACTAAAGAGTTTTTATGTGTTACATTGATTGGAGGATTACGTTTGAAAAAAATACACTAAGGAGTTTTTGGGAATGTTGCCTTGCTATGTTTGAGAAAAATATACTAAGAAATTTTTTAGTGTGTTATACTAGAGTATTACATTTTTGGAGTGTCACGTTTGGAAAAGTACACTAAGAAATTTTTATATGTTATTTTGATTACAGTGTTACGTTTGGAAAAAGTACACTAAGAATTTTTTTTAGAGTATTACGTTGTTACGTTTGAGAAAAATACAAAATGTATTACATTGGAGTGTTACGTTTGGAAAAAATACACTAAAGAGTTTTTTTTTTTAAGTGTTATATTTAGTAATTTCAACATTATGAGAAAATTCATATTTGTTCCTCAACACATAAAATACGCATATTTATGCTTGGCCTATTTATGTAATTCACATTAGAATGTAACCTTTAGGTTCATAGGAAAAAAATAAAGACCAAACGATTCATAAGATTACTATTTGAGATTATTAATACTTCACCCAAAAAAATAACTGGCACACACTAAGAAAATCTTGGCATATCTTGATCAAAATAATAATATAATCTTGCCTAAATGAATACATATTTGAATTTGCAATTGGATTGAGAAGTAAATTGGACACTAGTCACTGTGAAACTGGAAAATTGAACTAACCAACTTGTTATACATGGTTGATCATCAAAGCAAAAAAATCCTAAAAAAACCTCGGGAGACTTTGTGGTTGGGTTGGAAAGGAAGAGGTGAACTAAATAGGACATAGACATAGACATAGAAATAGACATAGACTATTCTCTGATTCATTGAATTTTGAAAATCCTTCAATTCAGGTTGTTGCACTTTGATAAATGTCCCTTTTTTCCTTCAAAAAATAGATGGCTTAGTTTGGCCAACATTAATTGTCTTGTCCAATGGACCTCCCAACCACCAAAACCTTCAATTTTTATTTTTTATTTTTATTACCGATTATTCAGATCAGTTTACGTGCATTTCAATTAAGTTTGAGACCAACGTAAAACGCTCTTTAATGTGGATCAAATAAATCTCAGGCAAAGCAAAAAAATTGATAATACCTAATAGGAATTTGAGATTTGAAGGGAACACATACCCAGACTCTAAGCTGCACCTACTAAGCCAATCCGTAGAGTTCCAAAAACCTTCAGTTCTATGTAAGAAATTTAAATTAAAGAAAAATAAAAAAAATTGGATGCATGTTAAGAAACACATTTGAACATGAGTAGGAATTCAGTGTTGGGTTAAATACACTGATGATGTAGAGATGAATAACGTGCATCTGCAAAATATAGAGGCTACGCTGGAGGACACTACCCTATGATGTTTAAGGCAACCTAATCTCCATGAACATGATGATGCTAATAATCAATTTATATGAGATTGAGTACTTGGACCTTAACGCTGAGTTTAGATAGGATTCTAAGCCAATCAAATAATTCGCAATCCTGATTAAGTTTGATTTGTTTAAATAAATAAACAAATGAATTCAAGCCTGACTTCTAGGCTCGTTAAATAAATATTAATTTCATAACAATCCCTAAGTTACCAATGGATCAATTGCCCAATTAGTTAAAGGCAAAATTGAATTGAAACAACTTAAAAGATAAATTTTACTGTGGGTGCAGAGTCTGTAGAGACCACTCCTAAACACTGAGCTAGCTTGGGCAAAAAAATAAAAATGGCCATATGGCCACCTGCAATGTTTTTCTTTAGACCAAATCTTAAACCTCCCTCTTTTCTACTTTAGCTTTTCAAAACTTCATGAACTACAAAAAGACCAAACCTGAAAAAAAAAAGGACAACAATGTTATCAATAGAGTAATTCTAGAAACTTATAAAATGGAAGGTGGATTCCCTCCCATCCAAAATTTGAATTCGAGGACGCTATTTGGGTCTTTTAGACCCAACACGGGATCCCATTCCAATAATCTAAATCATTCATTTTGTCGAATACTTTATATATTTCACCTACAAATAAAATTAGGTCGATCCAATAATTGTAACTTACTCAATTTATCGTGTTTGTCACTAAAAAAATATATGATTTATTTTTAAAAACACAATTATCCTCCATTTTTTTGATCACAAATGCGATAAATTAAATAGATTACGATTATCGAATCAATCTAATTTTTTGTATGAATGAAATACACAAAATGTCCAATAAAATGAATGGTTCAAATAATCAAAACGGGCCTAGACAACACCCTTCAGTCCAAATTTTGGATTGGAGGGAATCTGCCTCCTATAAAATATTACTCCTTAATTTACAGATACTATTGCGGTAGAATTGGATCTTAATTGATTGATTTCTAAACAAATCAACAACGGCAGTGATAGGTAGCTCGAAACCGAGCGGCTCGAAATGGCTCGAATTCAAAAACGGCCTCATTTTTTAGATGAAGGTGAAGCAGAACCAGAAGCAGGGGAGGGAGGAGGAGGAGGGGAGGAGGAGGAAGGAGGAGGGACTGGAGGGGGAAGAGAAGGAGGGACTGGAGGGGGCCCAACATTTGGGACTGGAAGCGGGGGCCGGGGGGCGGAGGCGAGGCAGAGCCGGCGATCGCTGGTGCTGCGACGATCGGCGGCAGCGAGGCGACGGCGGTGGCGGTAGCGAGGCGAGCAGCAACGATCCTCTCTCCCTCTTTCTCCTCTGCTCTTCCTCCTCTCTTCTTCCTCTCTTCTCTCCCTCTTTCTCCTCTGCTTCTTCCTCCTCTCTTCTCTCCCTCTTTCGAGCCAATTCGAGCCATTGGATTCGAGCTACGGCTCATTTCCGAATCAACAATTAACATGCAATGATCCGCGTCATTAAGATGATTTTAGAGGTGATGTTTTAAGAATCTTAAATATTTTTCTTATTGAGTTTATTCATTAGATAGTGTAACCAAGTGTTATACTTATCTTTACAATTATTTTGAATGTATATCATTTTTCAGCAATTGTCCCTATGTTCTAAGGCTCACTTTGGATGGGAAGTCTTAAAAAGTAAAGAAATTGAAAAAAAATAAAATTATTTTTGGTTTGGTTTGCAAGAAATGAAAAAGAAAAATGCTTCGGACCCCCACTGAGGGTCGACCCCCAATGAGGTGGCGCGCTGTGATTGGGCAAAAAAAAAACTATTTTATTTTATTTTATTTTTTATTTTTTTTTGAGTTTCAGCCAGTGGGGGTGCGACCCCTCACTGGGGGTGCGACCCCCACTGGGGTCTGCAGCAAGGTTGAATGAAAAAGAATAATGCTTGGGACCCCCTTGTGGGGGTCACCTCCTCACCCCCCTTTGCCGCGTGGTGGGTGGTGATTGGAGGAGCAGGAAAAAAAAGAAAAAGAAAAAGAAAAAGAAAATGTGACCAATAAGAGAGAGAGGGGGTCAAAGGGGGTGGGGAGGAAAAGGGGGGATGAATCATTACTCAATGAAAAAACAAAAAAACATCCTAAAAATTAGGAACCATATGTAATGGTTTAATTTTGTCGGAAGCATGACTTATGATTTCTTCCCCCCCCCCCCCCCCCCCAAAAAAAAAAAAAAAAAAAAAAAAAAAAAACTTTCTGTTTAACCGAGTGTCGGTTGAAAAGTTATTTTTCTTTATCACTTTTTTTATTATTATATTTACTTTTTTTACTAATTTTTCCATCATGACCAAACCAAGCATTAGGGGGAAAAAAGAAAAAAAAGTACAGAAAAAAATAGAAAAATTTACCCGTAAATTTTATATGTGGGAATGTTGATCAATTTAATCTTAAGAGTTTTTCTTATGAATCAATTAGTCATTTTTTGTTTTGAAAAGTTTTGTTTATTTGATTTGATACCATTTAAATTTAACTGAATGTTCTTTTGTGATTCATATTTCTAATTTTGTGATTCGTTTTTGGGATGAGAATGAAAATATGAAGTGTGTAAGATATTTTTTGGGGGATTGGTGGCTGAAGTGTTGGTTGTCAAATGTAAAAATCTATATTTCTATTATTGTGGTTTTCTGGTGTTACATTGAAGTGTACATTAAAGTGCTATGTTTGAAAAAAAAATATACTAAAGAGTTTTTATGTATTAGATTGACTAAAGTGTTACGTTTGGAAAAAAAATACATTGAGGAATTTTTTGAATTTTTTTGAAAAGCTACATTATTACATTTGAAAAAAGTACACTAATTTAGTGTGTTATACTAGAGTATTATATTTTTGGAGTCACGTTTGGAAAAAGTACATTAAGGAATTTGTCTATTACATTGATTGCAGTCTTACGTTTAAAGAAAGTATACTAAAGAGTTTTTTTGAAATATTACATTGCTATGTTTGAGAAAAGTACTAGAGTGTTAGGTTTTACATTGGAGTGTTACGCTTAGGAACAATACACTAATGCTATGTTTGGTTAGGGGATTTGGAGAGGGATTTGGAAAGGGAAAGGGAAAAGGTGTGTGAAACTAGGTGAAATATAGGTATGTTTTATTCACATTTCACCTAACTTTTCCATTTCTCTTTTCAAATTCCTCTTCAAATCCCCCAACCAAACACAACATAAAGAGTTTTTTTGAAATGTTATGTTTAGCAATCTTAACATTATGAGAAAATCCACATTTGTCCCTCAACACATAAAACATGGGCGTTTATGCTTGGCCCGTTTATGTAATTCACACTAGAATGAAACATTTAGGTCCATAAGAAAAAAGTAAGGACCAAACAATTTATAAGATTACTATTTAAAATTTATTGATATTTCATCCAAAAAAAAAAATAACTGTCACACGCTAAGAAAATCGTGGCATATCTTAATCGAAATAATAATAGTAATAATGTAGTCTTGGGTAAATGTATACATATTTGAATTTTTAATTGGATTGAGAAGTAAATCGGATACTAGTCACTGTGAAACTGGTAAATTGAACTAACCAACTTGTTATACATGGTTGATCATCAAAGCAAAAATTCCTAAAAATCAAAGCAAAAAATCCTTAAAAAAACCTCGGGATTAGATGACTTTGTCGTTGGGTTGGAAAGGAAGAGGTGAACCAAATGGGACATAGACATTAATAGATGGCTTAGTTTGACCCACATTAATAGATGGCTTAGTTTGGCCCATATTCTCTGACTCATTGAATTTTGAAAATCCTTCAATTCAGGTTGTTGCACCCTTGATAAATGTCCCCTTTTTATTTCAAAAAATAGATGGCTTAGTTTGGCCCACATTAATTGTCTTGTCCAATGGACCTCCCAACCACCAATACCTTGAATTTTTATTTTTTATTTTTTATTTTTATTACCGACTGTCGGAATCAATTTATGCATATCTCACTTAAGCTTGAAACCAACGTCAAACGCACCCTCACGTGAATTAAGTAAATCTCAGATAGAGTGTGCGGGCATAGCCTGAAAAAGTTGATAATACCTAATGCGAACCTGAAATCTGAATGGAGCACATACCCAGACCCTAAGTTGCACCCACTAAATCAACTTGTAAAGTTCGAAAAAACCTTCAATTCTATGGAAGAAATTTAAATTAAAAAAAGAAAAAGAAAAATTGGATGCACATTAAGAAACACAATTGTACATGAGGAGGAATTCAGTGTTGGGTTAAATACATTGATGATGTAGAGATGAATAATGCGCATCTGCAAAATATAGAGAGTACGCTGGAGGACACTATTATATGATGTTTAAGGCAACTATGCTAATAATCAATTTACATGAGTACTTGGACCTTAAGGATGAGTTTAGATAGGACTCTAAATGAATCGAATAATTTGCGATCTTGATTAAGTTTGGTTTGTTTAAATAAATAAATAAATGAATTTAAGCTTGACTTTTAGGATCATTATGTAAATGAGAGTTTGAGCTTGAATAAATTCGACTCATTTATTTTTATTTAAATTATAGAATAAATATATTATTTATATATTAAATAATATATAAATATATATAAATAAAATAAAAACATAAATATATGATTTATATGTTAAATAATTAAATAATAGTAAAAGAAATTTCATTATTGAGTTTTGAGTCGAGCCAAGCCCGAGCTCGAATTGGATAATCGAGCTTGATAAATAAATGAACCAAGCTTGAGCCTTCCAAAGTTCGGTTTGGCTCCTTTGTAACCCTATGTTTAGATCATAGATTTAGATAGGAATTTGAATGTAGAAAAAAAAAATTAGGATGAATTATACTTTTTACCCCTATAGTTTAACCCAAATTTCGCTTTAGTCTCTATTATTTCAACTTAAACAAATTGTTCCTTACACTTTAATTATGTCAATTTGGTTTCCAACCTCGTTTGTGTTTAAACGGTCCCTACCAATGTTTCTGTCCAAATTTCATAGTAAAAAAAAAACTGTGTTTTTGTCAAAATTTAGATGGAAAATGACACTCAGAATACAAATTGATGATTAAATTGACACAGTTAAAATATTGAGCCATGATAGAGACCCCCTCCAATCACCACCCCCACAACCCCCACAGACACGTGGCGGGTGGTGATTGGAGGAGCAGGAAAAAAAAAAAAAAAAAAAAAATGTAACCAATGAGAGAGAGGGGGGTCAAAAGAGGTGGGGGAAAAGGGGGCATGAAACATTTTTGTAAAATATTAAAGATCAAAATGAAACACTGAATATTTTGAAGACCGACAACATATTAAATACGATGAAAATGAAACATTATCTTGTTTGTTTACACGGTCCTTTTATGAAACATTTTCTACACATGGTACAACTATTCAGAATACAATGTTGGTCAAAAGTCCATGCATAAGGATTTAACAGATTTAGTTCCATAAATATCACTTATCTAAATTTGTATTTTATTTTGTTTGATTTTTTTAACCTATCTATCCAAATTATTTTAACCTATCCATTTCAATATTTTTAACCTATTTGTCCAAATTATTTTTAACCTATGTATTTTAATTTGTTAAAAAAAAAATTAAGATATCTATTACTAAATTATTTTAACCTATCTTTCTTAATATTTTTAACCTATCTGTACAAATTATTTTTAATCTATATGTCCAAATTATTTTTAACATATGTATGTCAATCTGTCCAAATTTATTTTAGCATATCTGTTACAATATTTTTAACCTATATTTTCAAATTAACCTAACCTACTAATATTTTTATTTTTTTAATCTATTTATCCAAATTGTTTTAATGTTTTCAATCTATCTGTCCAAATTATTTCAATCTATTTGTCCTAGTATTTTTCTTATATGTGCAAATCGATTCTCTCTGTCCTAATATTTTTTGCTTTATCTATACTAGTATTTTTTACAACACTGATTGGCACCCCCAGTGGGGGTCGACCCCCAGTGACGTGGGGCGCCCCCACTGGCCAGAAAACATTTTTTTTTTTTCCTTCTTCCAATCCCACAGTGCCACGTGGCACTGGGGGTGGTGGGGGTGATGAATCACTGGGTGTAGGAAGCATTTTTGTATTTTTTATATGTACAAATTGAATCTATATTATCTGTATAGAATTTTCTGAAAAATTGAAACAGTATTGAAAAATACAAATACAAAGGCAACAAAGCAAAAAAATCTATATTCACAAAGTGACGCATGTGCTCTGCTTGTAGAAATTATTCAATTCTAAACTACATCACTTCAAATCAAACCAAATGAAGAATTTTCATCAACTGGACCAAAATACAAAGTCTCAAGCACAAAATGGTTCTATATTTCGATGATTAACAAGTGAAATATTGAGACAATACTGAAAACATATATTAATTTGAGAAATAGTTTGAAAATCCAAAAACAAAATTATTATAAGAAATTGAAAGGCGTTACTTGATCAAGATAGATGTTTCCGTGGATGTTATCATGAATAGGCTTCGAGAATCGTGGATCCTCCATTGATCAGCAGGTCTTCGTTGTTGCACAAGAGAGAGAGAGAGTGTGTGTGTGTGTGTGTGTGTGTTGTAGGGTTTCAAACTGATTGAAAGTAGAACGCGCGCGCGCGCATACACACACATACGCAGAACGAAAATAGTGTGCGTGAAAGGAGACGGAGATGACAGATAAACATATAGTGTTGTTATGGACCCAAACATTTGAATAGATAGACATCTATGGTCCTTATGGATCCAAACAAAATGCTAATTTGGACAGTTAGACATATAATGTCCTTATGAATCCAAACAAAACGCGATTGGATCTTGTACGGGAAAGAAATACACCTTCTCGTATAATCCTGTTGATCAAGTCTGCGCTCCTCCGTACGACATCGCTTTATCACCTGAAAACACAAACGTGAGCTAGCCAGCGGGTGTGTGCCGGAAACCTCTCCGATGCCTAAGTCAGTAAGCTTGACAAGTAGACAGAAGCTCTGTGTGTTCAGAAAACAAAGTTGTGTTACCTCCTCATAGGTGATGTTTATGAGCTTTTTATAGGTTTCGTGTGGCACAATCCAAGTAGGACTCTTACTCCTCCATGTAGAGTCCTCCTAGGATTCATACTCCTGAAGGACAATGCTTATCCTTCAACACCCCTCTCACTGCTTAAACCAAGTGAGATGGTTTTTCCATGGCCGAACTACCATACGACCGAAATAGACATGACTATGCTTAGCCGCAGAGTAGGCCGAACTACCCTTAATTCGGCTCCTCCCTCTACTACTCTTACTTCGGCTTCTCATGTATAACCAAAGTGTGGTTGGACCGAGCTAACATGTTACGACCGGTCTAACTCTAAGACCGGTCTAACTCCAAAGCATCTCTAGACCAGTGACTTCAATCTTCTCTTGGACCGGACTAACTTCGGTGCTCTGGGACCGGACTAACTCCAAAGCATCCACAGGACCGGAGTAACTTATATGGCCATTCTACTCGGCCATTTATATTGCGGCCCATAATGGCCCATTTACCCAGCTTGGCCCAATATTTATATAAATTACCCTCTCAATTGCCCCTTAATTCTGTCTGCGTAGCATGATGGGGATTACCTGTCTATAAACCGGGCTAAAGTTTTAGCCTTTCCAGCCGAGCTAAAATAACCCTTTAGCCTTTCCAGCCGAGCTAATACTCTGAAGTTATTAGAGCCGAGCCAAATTTAAGCCGAGCTATTCTTATCCGGTCAAAACGTCGCTTCAATCACAGAAACTGAATCGTTTCCCTTTTCAGTGACACGTGGCAGGCTCTGATTGGTCCTTTGCAGCTGTCACGCCGCCCCCGTACTCCGAAAAATTTGAACAGCTCCCGCCTCCGCTTCTTTCACAATAAACAAAAACCCTTTCATCTTTCAAAAATCACTCACCTTACTATTCAGTTCTCTCTCTCTTCCTGAGCTTTGTGTTTTTCTGGTTCTTCATTCTGCAATCTGAAGAACTCATGTTCTTCACTGCCTTGCTTTCATCTCCAGCTTTTCCTTTCTACCAGGTAAGCATCCTGAATCTGTTTCTCGTCTCTTATTTTTGCTTTCGTTGAATCCACAGTTTTTTGCGTTTGTTTTCGAAAAACACCCTTTTTGCTTCCATTTCTTGTTTTTCCTGAAAAAACTTGGCCATAGAACACTCGAACACACAAAATATCCTGTAGAACATTGATTTTGATCCACAATCATGAAGTAACCGAACTAGGATACTGTTTGCGTTTTAAGCGCGAATATAGCCAGATCATAACCGAACTAGAACTTGTGAATATATCAGTAGTTTCAGGTCACCATCTTCTGATTTACCTTAGCCGATATAATCGAACTGAACTAAGTCTGAACTTAGAAAACTGGAAACCTTAGCCCTCGACCGAGCTAAGTCTTCGGGGGCTAAGCCAGCTTTCTTAGTTTGAACCGAACTAAGAAAGCTGTCCCTAGAGGCTCAACCGAGGTTACAAAACCCGTAGTTCAAACCGAGATAACCAATCCCCATATACAAACCGATCTAGCGAACCCCTTGCTCAATCCGAGCTACCAGGCATTTTGCTGAACCGAGATAAACCCTGTAGCATCCCCCATAGGCCGAAGTAGGACTTCTTTATCTTTGCTTTGATTTTGTAGCACGGTCAACGATCTGTGCTTAACACCTTTGTTTTCTACTTTGCAGACTTAGGTTGCCCAGGCACTCCTCTGCGCGCTCAACCGAGCTACCGAGCACATTCTTCCGACCGAACTAACTTATTCTTAACTTATAGAATAAATGGGTAAATATAGGTTTTTGGTAGAAACCCCTGGAGGCCTGGCCGAATTCCGTAAGGAGTACAATATCCCTGATGACGTCCAACTTGTTTTAGCCAAAAAAGATGTCACACCATGGGGGAATGAGGGCTTCGTACCTTTTACCCTCCTTTCAATAATAGAAACCGAACTAAGATTTCCAGTCCAGGCATTAATTTGTGAATTCTTTAGACAAACACGACTATGCCCAACCCAGCTTTCCACCAATTCATACCGAATCATAATGAGAATAGCCGAACTAAACCGCCAAGCCGGTCTAAACCTAGGTTTAGCCGAAATATTACACCAATACTCCATAGGCTCTAAAGAAGATGGCTGGGTTTATTATCTAAGAATACGCCGCAACCGAGAAAAAATAATAAAAGATACGCCGGATAAAGACTTGAATGACGACGATTTTTTCTGGGTGTCTGGGAATTATGAAGATCATCAAGCCCAGATTCTTGGCCGAAGAATAAACTGGAAAAAAGGACAACCCGATATAACTACTCCGGTTTTCTTTTATGCTTTCTCTTATTTCGGCTTCCATTCTGAACCGAGCTAATAATTTGTCTTCTCCAACTACTATTTCGGTATGACCAAACATCTTAAATGTATTACCCATTAGGTCTTGAGTTTTTGTCTCATACACCATGAAGTCTTGTTATATTTTTTTATCCCGATTTTGTTCCTTTGATGTTATACATTGCGTGTTTGGTTTGAATTTTGTGGTTCTATTTGACTTTTGTAAGCTTCTGGGACCAGGAATTTGAATATGGAACTGGTTAGTGAGTGAATGGAACTGATTCTATACTTGGAGATCATCGGTGAGTTGTGCTCAAATCTATTTGCAATTTGAAGTTGAGTTACAATTGATTTGGAGTTTATTGCAGTTGATGATCGTAGAGTTTAGCTGCAACTGTAGTTGATTTTTGTGATCATGTTCATGATTTTGCTAGGTTTTTGGTTCGTTTTATTGATATACATATGTGTGTGTGTGTGTGTGCGTGTGTATCTATATCTATACATATGTGATTCTATGATTCTGTGATTCTTTGATTTTATTGATTTGTTGATTTTGGAAACTGTTTGATTATTTGTTGATTTGTTGTGATTTATTGTAAGAACAATGTATTATTGTGTGAAATTTATATAAAGGGATATGTATATAGAGTTATATACTTTTTGTTTGAGTTTTTTATTTTGATTTTGTTTTTGATATTATTGTTATGATGTTTTTATTGCAATTGAATTTGTTTTTTCATCATGATATTGAAAGGTTTTAGATATGTACATGTGATGAATATTGGATTTTTTTTGTTGCAAAATTGTTTTGGTTGAACAGAGTTGCTAGTTTGTTATTTTCTATAGTGATAAATTTATCAGTAAGTATAAGATTAGGAGATGAAAAAGTTGTGTAGTGGTTTAATTGTGTAGATAAGGGTGCTATTTTAACTCATTATAATCTAGAAGATGAGAATAATACACTCAATATACTTGCTGGGAAATCTTTTATGCAATGGGAAATCCATACATTGAATTTTCTAGATTCAATGTAAAATTGTAAATGGGATGATATGTAAGATTAATATGATTTTGTGATTTTTGGATGTGTTTGAGTTGGTCAATAATTTTATCACTGTATTAGAATTTTGTTTTAATTTGTTTGAATTGTTTGCTGAAGTATAATTGTTGTATGTGGTAGGATTTATAGTGATCGAAAATTATTTGTTTATTATGTGCAAGTTTAGATGTGTGATATTAGTTATCAAGTATAATGATGGATTTAATTTCAAGGATTTAGCATATAAATTATGTGCAAAATGGAGTGAGTTAGTTGGTAGATCTTTGAATCTTTCGTATTCAATGCTTGGACATTATTGTTGTGGTCTAAAAAATGATGAGGATTTGGAGGTTATGGCTAGACTTGCACTTTCTTGTGATATTTGCCATATTGATGTTTCTATTAAGTGTGTTCTTTGTGTTAGGTTTTTATTCTTGGCAATCTCATTTGACAAAACTCTTTTTAGTTGTAATTTTATTCAATCTTGTATTTAAGTAAGGCTATGAGTTTTATATGCAAATCCAACCCGAATTGTGCCTTGCAGAGATGTTTCAGGAGTTAATTCTTTCATATTTGCCACTTCGCTGACTATGTCAGGGATTGAGCTATTCGATTAACTCGCGAGGGTGCCCCTTGGTGGGTCCGGGGCAGCGCTTAGGCAGGGTCGAGGGGCAGCGCCCCCGAAGCAAGAAGCAAAATTGCAGTCGAAATTGTTTAGTCCGCTCGAGCGGGCATTCCTGCGCTCAAGTGGAGATCACGACCTTTCAGAAGTTTCACTAGCCTGCAAAAGTACTAGGAGTTGTTTTTTTCCGCTCGAGTGTAGATCCGCTTGAGCGGCCATTCTTGCGCTCGAGCAGAGATCGCGGATCAATTTTCTATAAATATGTGGTTTCATCCGTTTTTAGGGTTATGGCTTCCAAATCCTCTTATTGGGTATTAGGGCTTTTATCTTGAGCTTCTTTACTTGTTTCCTTTGATATCCGTGAGAGTTTATATCATGAATTGAGTGATTATATCAAAGGGTTTGTTTTATTTTGTTTTATTCAAAAAGAGAGAGTTATTCTTTGGTGGATTCCATGGAATTTGGGCCTGAAGCTTTGGTGGATTCTAGAGTGGCTCATCGCCGTGGATTCAATATCGGCGTTGTGGATTCAACGTTGGACAAGACAATTCCAAGGTAAAGACGGGGCTGGAAGAGGCACATAGGGGTCGGTTCGATTCAGGCGTGGATTCGCTAGGTAATTGAGAGTACACTTGTGTAATTCCTTTATGTCTTCTTAGTGGATTGTTTTGTGGTTTTGCCAGTGGTTTTTTTATCACAATTGGAGGCGCTCTAATTGTGGTTTTTCCACATTAAAATCGTTGTGTTGATTTGTCTTTGATTGTTTGATTGGAATTGCTATTTTCTATTAAAATTGATACATAATCACAAATCAATATCTAGGGGATTTCTAGATTTTTCACTTTGGGTGAAGGTTCAATAATTTGTGATAGTATTAGTTGCGTTGTTTGTGAAACTTATTTTTTGCCTTCATTTTATTCAATCCAACGGAAACCTTTACTCTCCGGTGGTTGGGTTAATTATATAAAAGAAGTAGGACAAAGGTTTGCTCTAGGAATTGTTGAATTTGGGATGGGTTGTCAAAGTATTCTATTCATTTCGATTTTAATTTTGATTTCATTAAAAATGATAAAGATCGTATCACTGTTCATTGTAAGACAAGGGCTGATTTGGAATATTTATGGAATGTGTATGCTAGAGTGGAAAATTCTAGTAAAGCTTTTGTTATTAAACAATTTGATGATGTTCATATGTGTAGATCTTCTTTTCGTACAGTTAAGCATGTTAGGATGACTTCGAGTATGATTGGTGGGTTAATTTCAGGTGGGGTTCGTACTAAGCATTTGGCATCGGTTAGTGAGGTGGTTCCTGATTTCAATGACTACTATTGAACAAAAGTTTCTTATCGACAAGCATGGATGGGTGTTAAAAAAGCAAGGGGTGCTGTTTTTGGTAACTATTCATTCTCATTTGACGATCTTCATTGGCATGTTGCTGCCACTAATGATGCTAATCCAGGGAGTGTTTTTTATATGAAATTTGATGTTGATAGTAAAGGAAGACATTATTGTTTTTCACTTTCGAGGCATGTATTCATGGTTTCAAGTATTATTAGCCTGTGTTAACGCTTGATGGAACTTTCTTGAAAGGAAGACACAAAGGTTGTTTATTGGCTCCTACAACAAAAGACATAACCAAGGTATATTTTGTGTCATTTGATATTATTTTTAAAACAGTGACAATTTTATCATTTTTGTTATTGTAGAGCATTGATTATGGAGTATGGTCAATCTATTAGTGATAAATTTATCATTGGTTTGGTATTATTAGTTTTGCTTTTGTTTTGTAATCATTTTTATTTGTTACTAATGAAGTGTATATTTTTTTGTATGGTTATATCCGTTATATTTTTCCATTGTTGATAATGAAAATTACGATAGTTGGCATTGGTTCTTGTTAAAATTATTGGTTATTTTGACTCTGGGAAGGGCTATTGTGTTTGTGACTAATTGATATGGAGGTTTGCTGAAAGCTTTAGCTGAGGTATTTTCGTTTTCTTCTCATTCTTTTTGTCAATGAAAAGTCGTGAATTTAAAGAGTATTTGCTTACTGTTTTTAGCAAATATGCATATACTCCTACTATTGAGTTATTTAATGAGCTATTTGAAGAATTTAAGCGTTGTTGTAGTCGTAGTGTTTAGAAGTTTTTTGAGAATTTGCCTAATGAGCTTTGGTGTAATGCTTATTTTCAAGGCAAGAGATATGGTGAAATGTGCACAAATGTTGCAAAGTCTTTTAATTCATGGAATAGGGATGAGCGCCATTTGTTTTCTACTAGTCTTGTTGATGCTTTACGAGTGAAACTAATGGAGCAATTTTCAAATAGGAGAGAAGTTGAGAATAAGTGGAATTGTATTATTTTTTTAATGATACAAAGGCATGGATAATTAAGAAATGTAGCGATGACATTTATGAAATCCAATTAGATCATTCAGTTATGGTCGATATTGGGAAACGTTCTTGTTCTTGTTCTTGTCGATTGTAAGAAATTGATTCTTTTCCTTGCAAACATGGTTTTTGTGCTATAAAAAGGGATGAGAAGGATTTGAATTGTATTTTTGATGATTACTACCATATTCATAGTTATTGTGATTTGTATTCGCAATCTATCTATCTAGTTCCTAGTATATGGAAGCCAAATGTAATTGATAGTGATGACGTTGTTCTACCTCCTCTTTATAAGAGACCAGCTGGACGTCTAAGAACAAAGAGAATACATTCTAAGAGTTAAATCAAGAGAATTAGGTGCACTACGTGTGAAAGATGGGAATTCATAATTGCAAGACATGTATAGAAGCTTTGGTTTAGTTGTATTATTTTTAATTGAATTACCTTGTTGAGAGGTGTTAGTTGCATTGAATGATTGAATATTTTTGGAAAGATATATCATTTCGGTAATGCATTAAATGATTGAGGAATTTTTTGAGTAAAATTTTTTCTTTTGTTGTTGATATTGTTATTAAATGTTGTTGTTGTTGTTGTTGTTGTGTGTGTGTGTGTGTGTGTGTTTTCTTTTTTTTCTTTTTTTTTTCTTATAGTGATAGATTTATCACTAGTTGGTTAGAATGAGTTGGTGTATTTTTTTTTTTAACAGTGATAAATTTATCACTGTTTAAATGAAACAATCAAGCATCAATGGGGTTGTTGAATTTTGTTATTTTCAATAATCATAAATTTATCAGAGACTGTATAGGAAAAGTTGATTTTTTCTTACATTTATCTTAGTGGCTGATAAATTTAGCACTGTTATATCCAACCACATATTTTTTTGTACAATGATAAATTTATCACTCGTTAAATCAAGCAATCAAGCATTAATGGGGTTGCTGGTTTTTTACATTTATTTTCAAACTTGCTAAATACCTGGAAATTGCAAAATGTAACAGTGTTTGTGTTTTAATTTTTAATTTGGGTAAAAAAAAATTACTTTTTTATATTGTTTTCTTTACTTTAATTGGGAAAAAAGAATGTGTGTGTGTGTGTGTGAGAGAGAGAGAGAGAGAGAGTTGCCGGTTTTTGTTAATTTTAACAATGATAAATTTATCAGTGTAAAAAAAATGAAAAGTGTTCTGCTAATAATCAAGAAATTCAAACCTGCTATGAACCTTTAAATTTGACACAAATAATCAAATTATAATCAATATTTAAAATAGTTCATTCAAGCATGAATAGTAAATCAAAGAGCAAAAGAATGGCATTTGTATAAAATAATAATGATATCTATTAGGTTTTTATTATTGGTAATCTCGTTTGACAAAACTCCTTTCAGTTGTAATTTTATTCATTCTTTTATTTCAGTGAGGCTATGAGCTTTTAGATGCGAATCCAATCCGAATTGTGCCTGATAAATTTAGCACTGGCTAAATCAAGCAATCAAGCATTAATAACCTATTTGGTAAAAACTGATTTTTTTACAATAAATCAAAAACCAACTATAAACCATTGAGTGTTCTACACAAAATTGGAAACCAATATGATGAATGTCAGACAAACCATATAGACAAACCAGTTTTTTGATCAAATAAACCATACTTACTATGTTATCAAATTCGTTGCTAAAATATAAACCATTGAGTGTGTGTGAGACAATGTAAAATACTGAAGAACTGAAGAAAAACCAATAAAGAGACAATGTAAAATACCTCCAATTTAGTGTTGAACGATGGGTCTTAAAGCCACTATTGGGAAAAAAAATTTAGAATATAAGTTAAGGATTAAAAAACCTAGAGATTCTCAAAAACATTAAAAAAAAATTGTGGGTTTGGGAGAATGGCATGTATTAGATTGATTAAAAGCCCTAAAATTGGTGGGTTTGGGAGACGATACCCAACCTAAATGACTCATAAAAAAAATCCTAAAATAATTACCAAAACAGACACAGCATACCAAAACAGTCAGAGCCCCACCAACTCAGGGTAGAACAGTGTTCGATCATTGTGGTAGGTCTCTCATAGGCAAACTATCAAACATGTTATGGCCATAGAGGGCCTGTGTTAGATAAAACAGATATGCATATGCATAACACTGCAAAGAGATAGTAATCGAGGTTAAAAATAATGAAAACCCCCAATTAACAATAAACAATCATTCAAACAATTAATAAATAGAACTTTAATATACAATTGTGAAGTTAGATTTAACCTTTAAGTCTGTATTGGCCACCAAATTCTAATAAAAACAGGAAATCAAACCCCAAATTATACAGATTGGAAGGCTAAATAAACCCAATTTTAAACCTAGAATGTGTATTCATGAAATGAAGGCGAAAAACAGAGAGAGAAGGGGAAAAAAAATCAAACCCAATCAATAGAACTGCAGAATGTAAAATAAAGAACTGCAGAAGCCCAAAATTGGGGTAAAGTACCTCTATTCTTGAAGACGATAGTGGGTCGTCATCGTACACATGAACTATCCCAATTTGAAACAAATGACATTGCCGTGATCGAACCATACCTGTTTATCGCGAAGCCGCCACATATAAGGGAGAAAGCTAAAGAGAATTGAAATCCGAAAGTACAGCCAGTGGATGTATCAGTTTGGGCACAGAAGGGGGGCGGTACAATCAACAATGGCGGAGGCAGAGGTGGAGAAGAAGCAAGGAAGGAGGCGGCGATCTTCTTCGAGGATAAAGCGGTCATCGTGAAGAGGTGTAAAGGAGGTAGTAGGCCACAGAGAATAAGAGTGTGAAGAAAATGCCGTTGGTCAGGAATGGAGGGAGAGCTAAGGCAGTCGTGTAGAGAGGGGAGTTGAGGAGAATGTGTGTGGTACTGAAAGTAGACGTGTTTGGGCAGACGTGGGAGAGAGAGAGAGAGAGAGAGAGCAAAGAGGGTTTGAACGGGAATCTAATTGATTTGCACCATTAATATATTTTTAGGATTGATCTCAACCATTCAAAAAATGTATCTCTGATACATTTTATATATTTTCAAAATCTGTTCTACTTTATTATATAGATATATATAATTACGAAAATTGGCTTACCTTTGTATTTTTTGTTTTTTTTTAATTTAAAAAATTTGACATAATTTTTTTAAACAATCACTAAACACAAAAATAAGTCGAACTAAAAAGTCAAAAAAGGATGCTCCCAAAAGAAGCCAAAGTTTTACGTCTGATGACGACTTATCTTCACAATAAACAGATGCCAAGGATTCCCTAGACTGGTCCTCTGTGATTTTTATTTTTGAGAGATATTTTGAAACAGAACTATCATCTTCCTTAGATCCATAAACAGTTTTGGGAAGGGGAGAACCAGTGTCAACTGCTTGTAACTTGAAATCTTCCACCAAATGCAAGAACGGATCCACCTAAGAAGATATAAACATAGTAAAGCATATTTGTGTGAGAATAATATTAGTATAGTATAGACTATACTAATGTTATTTTCACAATACGAGGTAGTCTTCATGATATAAATGAGAATGATGATGCAAAAAAAAAAAACCAAAAAGAATTGGCATTCAGCAGCATTGATTGCTTTAGGAAATAATTAATAAGGATATGGAAATAAAACCGTGATCTGCAATGAACCACATACCGTTTTATTTGTAAGAGCAGTCTTAACACATGGAAGAAGGGAAAGTATATTGTAGGCTTTCGATGAAAGGATAATCATCGAAGTTGCCAAAGTAAAGAGGGATCTGTGTCGTGACAATGGCAATGGCCCTATGGAAACAACAGGACATGTCTTGAGTTGGCACAGTTGATGTCCCACTAAGTCAATCTTACTCATTCATTACATCGCTATTATGGCATTTCATTAAACACCAAAAATGGAAATAAAGAACAAAGCATATATAAAAATATAAAAAGTAAAAATTAAAAAATTAAAAGAAGAAGAAGAAGAAGCGCCATATATAGGCAAATTAAATGAAATTCCATCCAACCTACAAAAATATAAGCATAATAGTTGGTTTGGATGCTAACCTCCTTCAATGAGAGAAATTCTTTTCAAGGAAAAAGCTAGTTGAAAACTTCGGACTAGAGCCTCTTGACTGGAGTTTTGCAAACATGATGAGTTGTAATAAGAAAAGGCCTACAAACGTATACCGGGAAAAAAAAAAAAAAAAAAAAAAAAAAAAAAAAAAAAAAGAAGAAGAAGAAGAAGAAGGAAGAAAAAAAAAAAGGCCCAGAAAAAGATGTTGAGGCAGACAAAGGATAATTATGCTTATTACATACGGCGAATTGACCAAATTTAACAGAATTAACAAAATCTACCATAGACTACCAGATTACAACATGCCATGGAAAATCTGATTTAACATGCCTGATGATCCAATGAATGAATTTCCAAAATCACAGATCTCATGGGGAACTATATCTGATAAAGGAAGTTCCACAATAGCCTAGAAAGCTGCCATGCCACTTGTTTTCTAGCAACCGGGGGGGCAAAAAGATGGCAGTGGAACAACTCCTACCTGGAAAACGGTGGTTGGTTGGGATGGTTTGTAATAATTTTTTATCAAATAAATATAAATAATTGTTAAAATACTACAAAAGAGGAAGAAGAAAAAGTTGTTGTACGGTTTCTCTTATAACAAAAGCAAATTATTGCAAAGTTGAATAATATGAAACCTAAAGATGGAATGAATCACTGATAAATGAAAGCACAATGTGAATGTAAATCATAGCAATATCAAGACATGTGTTGCTGAGTGAATAAGGGGAAGAATAAAGAGAGAAAAAGATGAGGGAAAGAGTAAAAGAGGAAAAAAATGGGGAAAGAGGGAAAAGCAAGAGAACCAAGACAACATGTAAATACACATGCATGCTGTTAACAAAACTGATTGAAGCCAAATCTACAAGATAACATTAATTAGTTCTGAAGACTAGATGAGTTGTATGGCGCAAGTTTTATGCTTTAGTTGAAGGAACCAAGTCTTTACAAGGGCCGAGGGGAGGCCAAACAAATTCAGAAAACTAAACCTCCTTGTTTAGGATTTTAACAGAAATTGTGATACACATGTGTTATGAACATAAATGAAACTTCCACAACCCAAATAATATTCTATAAAAAAGAAAAAAAAGAACATCAGAATAAACCGTAAAACCAAATACAAATCAACAATTACCTTGCCACGAGAGAACAGTAACACTAGGCTGTATGTATGAGCAATTGCTTCATAGTTGCCAGGCATATTTGCAAGAGAGATGGATTGTGCCCAAACTGAAGAAAGTAGAAGGCTAATCTGGCGGCTACTCAGCCTAAGAGAAGTTACTTCCTGGTATTGAAAGAATAAAACAATGGTCATATGAGTCAACAATCCAAAATATATGTGACTTGATACCTATAAGGAATCTCAATTAAGGGCTAAAGTCAGATCTTAAACTAATACCATGTTAAGTTATCAATTATGCCAAAAGCTTAGGTTATTAAGAAATGGGCCTAACAATGTATATTAAGTTATTTAACAAATAAGAGTTTCTAAACAAAAATGAAAATGCCAAAACCTACCAAATCCTTATTTAAATTGTTGAAAGAATTTTCATCTACTGTTGGAAGTACTAATACACTTTTGATGCTATAGACTCGACTATAAGTTGACTTGATTTTGTTCAGCATCCCGCTGTTGTTGTTTGTTCGCTGTCCTTCAGTAACTAGTTTTTCTTTGTTATCAAGACTAACATTTCCCTTTGCGAAATACCTTTCATTTCCCATCTTCCCAAACAGGGCAGCTAAAGAATAAAAGACAAAAATAGTTTTTGAGAGAGTTCTTGCAAGATCTGCAGCACACTTTCACTCAGGACTAACTGAACTTGCTTGAGGGCAAACTGAAGATGGCATAAGAACAACAAAAACGGTGAGCTCCGATTTGAGTATCATGATTTGGATGGACCATAGTTGGGAGTAACTGATGAAATAAAGTCTCAGGAAATGCCTGAGGGGAAAAAGATAAACTCAGATGCAAGGTTGGATAAAGGATTGAAATAATAAGAGAAAGCAATATAATCATTAAAAAAATTTAACTTCCTTGAATTGTTTTTATATGACAAATTTGGTATAGAGGCTACGATTTGAGCAGTACGAAAAACGACAGCAATAGTAGTTCTGGCTATAACTATAATATTTGAGATGTTCTCTAACATCACAGCCATGGTGTTAAGAATTGGGCCTACTTCTCCAACCTGTTTGTCAATGGCAATTCAATATCAAATCTCTCAAAATATAGTTACAAAATTCTTTTAAAAGTTCAGGACACTTAGAACAAGTGAAATATTTAAAAATTCAAATACAAATTATAAACCAAAATGTAGCATCACAAAACAATTTTTGTTTTTTGTTTTGAATCGTCGTCCCGCACGTGCGGGGCCCAAGCCGTACGTGCGGCGATTTTCTCCTCCGAGTTTTTTTTTTCGAAGAAGTATAACCATTTTGTTTTTTCATTGTTTATTTATTTTTTTATTTTATTTTTTTTATTGAACAAGTATAACACTTTTTTTTTCATTATTATTTATTTATTTATTATTATTTTTTTAATTGAACAAGTATAACACTTTTTTTTTTTTTTTTAACACAGAAAATAAACATGAAAGCATGCTTTTAAACACAGAAAATAAACATTTCTACCTTCAATTGACATCCAGAATAAATATAGCACAAAAGAACATACGGAATGCCCACCAAAGGTATAATCTTCACGCGAAAATCACGGGTACTACTTTTCTCCCTAACTGTGGTTGTAACTTTCCCTATTCTCCAACAGGATGACAGACTAGGTTGATTCGGTATCCAGAATCGAGGCGCATAAAGCTACCTCAACCTATGGGGCTGCCATACAGAGTTCAAGCCGAGGTAGTTTTGAAGCAATCTCCACACCCCTGGATATTTAAACCAGACTCTAGTCTCAGAAATCCCAAACATTTGTGTTCTAGGCTTTGCCATTCGAACTCTAGTTTCCACCGTCTCAGTTGGTCTCCTAGGAACTCACTACAAACACGGTTAGGTGGCTATACCAGACCGTCAGATGCCATTCAGGCATGGCTAACACCAAAGGAATTACACCTTTAGAGGATTTAAAGTCTCCTAGAAGCAAATAAAGCATGACGAGAACAAAGAAAAACAAAATAGCATAGAAGGGAAAGAAAAGAGAACAAGAAATTAATCTATCAATCGTAGTAAAATGGGTCCATCAAAGCAATGGACTCAATCATATCCCCATTCCCAATCCCCTCTATATATGGTTTCAATCTTTGGCCATTCACTTTGAAAGTGTGGCCAGTCTTTGGATCTCGTACCTCAACGGCGCCATGAATAAATGTCTCGACAACTACAAAGGGGCCATCCCATCTTGATCTTAGCTTACCCGGAAAGAGTCTCAATTTTGAATTAAAAAGCCACACTTTTTGGTCAGGTTCAAAGGATTTCCTCCCAAAAGTAATACCTGACCTGTGAAAAGAATCGGTCTTTGTCTTGCTTAGACCAATTCTGCGGAATTTGCCCAATGGCCAAGTAATTCACAATATGTGCAAACCACGGGGGGCTCGCTTGTGACAGCTCAAAGAGTTGTTCGTCCAGAAACGAATCATGCAAAATGAGTGTGGCCGGGAGTGGCTTCAACTCAAGTGTAGGTGGTGTGACCAAAGATGGTATGGCAAGCTCTCTCGACAAAGGATGAAGTGACTCAAACCGGGCTTTCCATGGGGGAAAATCCGGTGTAGAAGAAGAATTAAGCAAGACATTCACCTCCTTAACTGAGCTATCAATATCAAAATTTTCAAACCCAAAATGAGCTAGACAAGCCTCTAAAGGGTCCTCTACAAGAATGGAGGGTAAAGCCTCCTCCACAATCTCATCCACAACATCCACTAATAAGCACTCCTCTTTCTCATGAGGTTGTTGGGATGCTTGGAAAACATTAAGTTTCACTTGCATGTTGCCAAATGAAACTTCCACAACCCCGGTCCGACAATTTATGCATGCATTGGCCATAGCCAAGAAAGGTCAACCTAAGATCACCGAGATTTGTTTCTTAGAACTGGCTACCGGTTCCATATCTAACACCAAAAATTCAACAGGGAAGTAGAACCTATCAACCTTAACTAGCACATCCTCAATCATGCCACGTGGCACTCTGAGGGACCGGTCAGCCAATTGAAGAGTAATAGTAGTGGTCTTCAACTCACCAAGCCCAAATTCCTCGTACACAGAGTACGGCAATAAATTGACACTAGCCCCTAAATCTAATAAGGACCTATCAATGAAATGGTCCCCTATAATGCATGCAATGGTTGGGAAACCCAGGTCCTTAAGCTTAGGAGGTGTGTCATTCAACAAGATGGAGCTTACTTGCTCCGTGAGTAGGACCTTTTGGGACACATGTGTCCTAGATTTACACTTTTGCGTACAAAGGTCCTTTAGAAATTTGGCATATGATGGTACTTGCTTAATCGCCTTCAACAGGGGGAGGTTGATTTTTACTTGTTTAAAGACATCCATCATTGCCTCCATAGATGCCGCCTTCTTATTAAAAGGGGACGGTGTATCAAGGCATTGGGGAAAGGGTGCCTTAGGCACATATGGAGTGCTAGGGACTAAGTCATCCCTCTTAAGTGTTTCCTCCTCACCCTTGCTCTCATTAGGTGTACCCCCGTGGTCACCCTTCTTAACTCTAGTTGCATCTGGCGCAACTAACTGAGGCTCTAACTCCCTACCACTTCTCAAAGCAACCACCGCCTGCACTTGCTCATGTTGCTTACCATTCCCACCCGAACTCTCTTCCCCGTATTGTCCCTTAGGGTTGGCCACAGTTTGACTTGGTAATTTCTCTCCTCTCTCCGATTCATGTTGTTAGCCATTTGACCCAATTGGGTCTCTATCTTGGCAATAGAGTGAGTGTGGGAGTGAACTATCGGTGCTAACCCCTTAAGTTATGAGAGAACTTCCAACACCTGAGTCTCAAAGACAGAGTTGCCATGAGGAATAAGCGGGGGTTGTGGTTGTGGTTGCCGGTATGGTTGTGGGGGTCTATAAGGTTGCGGTGGTCGGTAAGATGATTGGTTGGCAAAATTATTGAAATTCTGCCTTGGTGGTGGAGGATTGTAAGAAGTGCCTTGTGAAGGGGGTCTCCATGAGAAATTAGGGTGATTTTTCCATCCCGGATTGTATGTGTTGGAGTATGGATCATTACCTGGGTTGGAGAATCCTTGAGCTGCATTTACATGCTCTTGGACTAACTTCGGAAATTGTGATGCTGAAGGGCACTCACTCAAGTCATGAGCAGGGCTCGCACAAATAACACATGCCTCGTGAAATTGAGGCTGATCTTGCTGGGTAGGGGCATGTCCCGTAGCTAACAATTGGTCCATCTTGTGGGACAGTGCCTCTACTTGTTGGGCTAACTCTAGGTTTTGCCCGATCTCATAAATGCCCCCTCTTTTCGGGGCTCCAACTACGAGTTGCCGGACTTGCTGGGCTGCGGAGGCATGGTGAAGGGAATTATCACTTAAGTTCTCAAACAATTGCCATGCCTCAGCATCATTTTTAGACATAAATGTCCTACCACAGGACGAATCCACCATTTGGCGGTGTGGCTCAATTAAGCCATAATAGAATGTTTGAACAAGTTGCCAATCAGGCACTTGGTGGTGAGGACACTGTTGGAGAAGGTCTCGAAGTCTTTCCCACGTCTCATGGAATTGCTCGCCATCCATTTGAGCAAACTTTGTGATGGCTCGCCTAAGTTGGTTGGTTTTACCTATGGGAAAGTACTTCTCCAAGAACCGTTGCTGTAATTGGTCCCAAGTTGTGATTGAATTAGCAGGTAAAGAATTTAGCCAGTGTTTGGCTTTATCCTTTAACGAGAATGGAAACAATCGCAACATTAAGGCCTCATTTGTGAAATTCTGGATCCTCACTATCGAGCAAATTTTCAGAAATTCATTTAAATGCTTATAAGGGTCATCATGAGTTAGTTCATGGAATGATGGGAGCATTTGTATGGTGCTGGACTTAATCTCATAATGAGCAGCAGTGGTGTTGGGCAATTGGATGCATGATGGTGATGTATATGCAGTGGGTGTAAAATAATCCTTAAGGGTCCGGTTAGGCACATTCGGGATATTAGGATCTGCCATATCTAATGGATCAATGTATGAATATGAATACTCAAGCCTAGGAACACGGGCAGAAGCCCTAAGTCTCCTAAGAGTCCTTTCTAGTTCAAGGTCCAAACTTCACAATTCAGGGCGACAAGAACGGCGCCCGTGCATACACTACCCACACACACACAAAAAGTTCGACTCGGTGCACTAAGTTACGAAAGCAAAATGCTAAAGGAGAAATACTCACAGCGGTTTAACGAAAACGCTTTACTCGTCTTGCGGGTGCTTGATGTGTAGACGTTGTCTCCAACCCCCAATTGAGCTTTGACTTTCGTTTTAGCACCTTGGTGCTTTGCTTGTGAGTGTTTGCTTCTGTTTACTCACTTTAGTGCTGCGGTTTTTTTTATTTTTAAAGCTCAGCTACGCTCCACTTGCACTTCAATGATAGCTCCAACTTCAAACGCTCTGCACACTTAGCAACACAAAAGCATAAAATCCTAAACTAAAAATTAAAATAAGAATGTAACTTTAAATTTACTAATTTTGCCAGAAGTCCCCGGCAACGGCGCCAAAATTTTGATGGGTCATTGAACACACCAAAATTAAATACTAAACTACACCATATTCTTTCAGAATAATGTAAGTCCAGGTATCGATCCACAGAGACTATTGTGAAATTAAAACTAATTTAATTGTCAAATTCCTAAATTAATTTTGATAAAAAGATTGGTTGTTTATAACCTAATTTAATAACGAATAAATTAAAAAAAGGAATTAAATTATCAATAATAATTGAAATTGGGTTTACTGAATTGGGGAAAAATCCTAGGGTAGAGAATTCACCACTAACCACATAATTAGGGTTTCCAATTGAAATCAATTATGCTATGGTTTGAACGGATTAATGCTTCGCAACTATAAGCTCAAAGCATTTAACAAGAAGATCATCACATTCAATGTACGAGCACGAACCATCTCAAGTAATACGAATCGTTCACTCTAAACTAAGGTAGTGATACGACTGGTTCCTCATAGCATGGTTCGTCTCATACCTTGAATGTGAAGGAATAGAAAACACATGTATGGATAACATTCAACAATCACAGAAAGTTGAATATTCGAAGAAATAATGAAAAATATATAAAAGAAATTCTAAATCACCATACAAATGTTCAAACCTTTACATAATTAAAAATCAAATAGAAAACAAACTAATTACATGGCTAGGGTTTCATCAAAACCCTAGAAAAGGAGACTAGCCACTCATGGAGGAGTGGAAGGAGGTAGATGAAGAAGAAACCACCATGGGGGACATCCTTGAAGCTTTTGTTTCCCTCTCTTTCCCAAACCCTAGCCTCTCTCTTTAGGTCAAAACAATTTCAGAACCCTAGAAAAGCATTTTCCTTTTCTTTTTATACTTCTACTCACTTCCAAACAGGTTTAAAATGTCGGTTTGACTTTCCCAGAAAAAGTCAACGCACGTGCGAGAAAGTCAACGCACGTGCGGGAAAATCAACTCTGTCCAAATTCTATTTTTTTGCCCATTTTATGCTCCGACGATGTACAACCTGATTGACATTCAACACACATAAAGTATACAGTTTGACCAGTAAGTAAAGTTAAGAGATTCTAATTAACGGCCTCAATGATGTACATTTCGGCCTTAATCAGCAAACAAGGAAAATATACCCATTTTGGAATGTCATATCAAATCAGAAATACATTACCAACAAGAAAAATAGACCCATTTTAAAATGTCATATCATATCAGAAATGCATGATGAACAAGGGATATTTACCCATTTTGGGATGTCAAGTCAAATCAAATCAATCCTAAGAGTTTTCTTACGAATCAGTTAGTCCTTTTTGTGTTAGAAAGTTGTGTTTATTTCATTTAGTGCCATTTGAGTTTAAGTGAATACCCTTTTGTGCTTCATTTGTCCAATTTTGTAATTTATTTTTGGGATGAGAATGGAAATGTGAGCTGTAGAAGATTCTTTTTCGGGGGGATCGATTTGTAAGCTTTCCCATATCGATAGCAAGAAATTCAGCAATGCCAACATTCTTCTTGTTATGAGGGATATCTAAAATCCAAGACAAATAAGAAGAAACAAAGACCAAATAAGTAGATTCATAGGCGATGTTCAAATTTTATTTTAGACTTTCATTTTTCTTACAAAGATAATCTAGAGTTAGTTTGAATTTTTATACTTTAACGTTTCAACCCTCATTTGTACCTAAAATAAAGTAAAGATTCAAAGTCAAAAAATGAATTCTTTTATTATGATAAATGCAATGTAGCACTATGTCATTGAAACAAAAATGACATTGTGCATTAAAAAGTATGTCAAACAAAATTAACAAGTTTCTCCATAACTAATTATAATTGCCATCTATTCCAAACATAGCCTGCCTTACTAAAGGAACTTAGAATGGCATCTTTCAGGTAATCAATTTAAGCCACCTCACATTAATCTGCAGTTCAGTTCAATAGCCATTTTCATAGCTCGTTTTTGAAAATGGTTCATAATTGTTGCAATGAAAGCTGAGAGAGAAATGACGAGTTTTCTATAAGGTTGTTGTTTCTAAAATGAGTGGACCAATGATAGCAGGGGTTCTTCTAGACTATAATATTCTTTTCTATTGTACATAATATATTTTTCAATAAAAATATATTATGAACAAGGAAAATTCACTCGTTTTCGAATGCCTTATCAAATCAAAAATACATTATCAACAAGCCAAATTTGTCCATTTTGGAATGTCACATCAAATCGGAAATACATTATGAATAAGGAAAATCTACCCATTTTGGAATGTCGTATCAATTCAGAAATGCATTATGAACTAGGAAAATCTATCCGTTTTGGAATGTCATATCAAGTCAATCCTAAGAGTTTTCTTATGAATCAATTAGCTCATTTTGTTTTGGAAAGTTGTAATTATTTGATTTGGTGCCATTTGATTTTAAGTGAATATCCTTTTGTGATTCATTTGTCCAATTTTCTAATTTATTTTTTGGATGAGAATGAAAATGTGAGCTGTAGAAGATTCTTTTTGGAGGGGAGGGGGGGATCGATTTGTAAACTTTTTTATATCGATAACAAGAAATTCAACAATGCCAACATTCTTCTCGCTGTGAGGGATATCTAAAATCCAAGTTAAATTAGAAGAAACAAAGACCAAATAAGTAGATTCAAAGGCGAGATCAAATATTATATTAGATTTTCATTTTTCATATAGAGATAATCTAGTGTTAGCTTGAATTTTTATACTTTAGGGTTTCGGCGCTCATTTGTACCTAAAATAAAATAAAAATTCAAAGTCAAGAAATGAATTCTTTTATTTTGATGAATGCAGTGTAGCACTATGTTATTGAAACAAACATGACACTATGCATTAAAAACTAGAAAAAACACAATTAACAAGTTTCACCATATCAAACTATAATTGCCAGTAATTCCAACCATAACCTGCCATACTAAATGAACTTAGAATGGCATCACTTCAGGTAATGTCACGCCCCAAATTTTAATTACTCAGAAACATTACCAAAGCCAGTAATTTGGGTCCATTTTTTTTTTTATAACAAATATCCATTACCCTTGAGTAATAAAAACATAATAATACATGTTTTCTCTCTCAATAAATACAATAATAACAATAATAAATGCCAAGCTTCTACTGCGAAGCTACAAATAAATAATTGTAAACAACAAGATACATTATTCATTCCTTTCACATCTATGATGAAATTATACATAAAAGATACATTGACTCCATAACTCTTCGACTAATCAATTCAAATTTCTCTTCCTGAAAAGAATAAAACAACGAGGGGTGAGCACTAATGCCCGATAGGAATCTCATAGTTCTACAACAATAGCTAACACATAAATAGAAATGATCATGCATGCAGGGTGATACCATATAGTAAGGTGACATTTTGTAAGTTCAAAATATTATACGAAGAGTATCTTCTTCTTAAAATTTCATTTGAACCTTTCAGAAAACTCCATGCCATATATGTAGTCTCTCATCATTAGCAAGCCAAAAATTCTCTTTGAAAACAAGTACATTTAAGAAAGAACATCATCTTAAATTTATTAACCCAATTTCAAATTATTCCTCATTTCATTTCCGTTTTTCCCCTTATACTACTTCCAATTACCATACTCCATAACATCCAAATCCAAAGGATTGGAGTTCAAACATAACACAAGAATAACAAACCCTTTTTAATTCAATTTCTCAATTGTTTACAAAACAAAACTTATAATCTTCCCTTATAGTCACAAGCAATCCATTGAGTTCATCATCACCAATCGCTAATCCAATTACCATTTCATTTTCCATTCATTCAATTAAGTTCACATCAAATACCGAATCCAATACCAAGTCATCTCCATGAGTCACACGCTTTACCGGTCACAAGCTGGAAGGAATGCAGAACCTCACGCTTTACCGGTCACAAGCCGGAAGGAACGCGAAACCTCATGCTTTACCTGTCACAAGCCGGGAGGAACGCGGAACCTCAACATACCACACGCTTTACCGGGTGCTACTCCGGAAGGAAAGCGGAACCTATCTCAAGCGCTACGCTTTGTCGGCTCAATATACGGCGGGAAACGGAACCCAAGGTAACATCACAATCCATCATTAAAATTAGTGGGCAATGCCAACACATCTTCCATTATTTCCGTAACACATTAGTTCAATACACATCCACCATTTATTAAAATTCCATTTACATAACAAGTACAAATACGTTCCACGACCTTCTTCATTATCCATCAAACCATTCATTATTTTATTACAAAAATATAACAAAACATCTATAGAGACATAAAGATTCATCTTTAAAGTGTTCACAATTCTTGGGTTCAAATTATTTCTTTACTTTTCCATATTATTATCAAGTCTTCAAATTCAATTTTTACAACACATTGATTATCAATTACTACCTAAGGTTATAAATTAAATCTCTAACATTTAATTACTTTGATACAACTCCTTCATATAACACCATCATATTTCACAATCTCCCTTTTATCATTGTTCACACTCATCTTAACCCAACATAGACTTAATTTCATAAATTTAATGTTAATTGAAGTATTCTTCATTTTCCAAAATAAAACTTCATAACTAGAGTTAAACATAAATTTGGGCTTTTAGTTTTGAGGTATAAAATCACTTTCTAACTACACAATAAAATTCTTAAATCTTCACTTCATCATCTTATCACAAATTCCGTATCATCCATATCATTAACAAATTTATTTATCCAAATTTAGTTTCATATTATAACATAATTTAAAAGATCAACAATAAGAGTTCAATCGCAACTTTTACATAAATTTCCAACCACTTTCAAAATGCAATTAAACTTGTATATATACAATTTAACACCCCAATTTCATAATACTACTTTCAATTTAAGCAAAACCATATTCTATGTTTATGAACCAAACTAGGGTTTTAAGAGAAATTAAGCTTTTCACCCAAGCACTTTTTATTCCAACTCTTCTATTAATTATACACCCAATTTCATAAGCCCATAATCATAACCCAACAATTAAACCCCAATATTTCAAATCCTAAACCCCCAATCTCATGATTTACCACAATATGCTTAAAAATATAAATTTAGTGTTTATATAAAGAAAATACCACAAATCTATCTATAAATGATAGTATTGAAGGAGAACTAGAAACCCCTACCTCAAAGGCCAAGCAAAGAAGCTAGATCAAGAGCCTCCTTTCAAAAATCCAAAATCCAATCGGTTGAAAATGTTGAGCTTCAAGTATTCTTCATTTTTTGGTAAGAGATCTTGGCCAAATCTTTGAGAAATTGAAGCTATTTAGGTCAAGAAATCAAGGGTTTTCGGACCTAGGATAAGGGGAAGGAAGAGGGAAAAGAGAAGTGGAAAGAATGATCTAGAAAATCATTTTTTAAGTTGCTAAATTCGCGCAGTCCGCTCGAGCGCCACTTTCTACGTGGCGCTCAAGTGCACTTGTTTCCAACACAGATACCAAAACTTCAAACAGACATAACTCTCTCACCCGGACTCCGTTTTAGGTCGTTCTTGTGTCCAAATCGAAGCCCCGAAAACAAGATTTTCAATGGTTCTAGCCTCACATCCAAATTCGAAGTGTGGAAAAAGAAAAGGGCAAAAGAGTGATGGTTGTTCATAGGAAAATTATCCGAATCAAAATTCGTGGTTCACTCTTACTTTACCATTATGTTACCACTTTGATCAACATCCCAAAATGGAACAAGGAGACTCCAAATACACTAATAAAAATGCCAAGGGCAACCTCACTTTCTACGCTCAAGCGGCACTTCCTGCGCTAGAGCGGCCCGCCTGCAAACACGCGAGATACTGGGAGCAACAATTCTGCACTCGAGCGCCACTTTCTTGCGCTTAAGTGGTCACCTAGACAAACTATCACAATCTCTCCCCATTTAGAGAATTTCATCCCCGAAATAACATATGTCCTCAAAACAATAACAAAACATAGCAACAACCCCCAATCTAATAATAAGGCATGACAGCAACAATGTATATATCTATCAATCCTTAACGACATTCAATTACACCTCATATCAATTTTAAACCCAAAAGAACAAAGTGTTACAGGTAATCAATCTTAAGCCACCTCACATTAATCTACAGTTCAGTTCAATAGCCATTTTCCGAACTCGTTTTTGAAAATTCGTCAGAGTTGTTGCAATGAAAGCTAAGAGAGGAATGATGAGTTTTATATAAGGTTGTTGTTTGTAAAACGAGTGTACCAATGACAGTAGGGGTTCTTCTAGACAATAATATTCTTTGCTATTGTACATAGTATATTTCTCAATAAAAATACATTATGAATAAGGAAAATTTACCTATTTTGGAATGTCATATCAAATCAGAAATACATTATGAACAAGGCAAATCTACCCATTTTGGAATGTCATATCAAATCAAAAATACATTATGAACAAGAAAAATCGACCCATTTTAGAATGGCATATCAAATCTGAAATGCTTTATGAACAAGGAAAATCTACCCATTTTGGAATGTCATATCAAATCAATCCTAAGAGTTTTCTTATAAAACAATGAGTTCTTTTTTGTTTTAGAAAGTTGTATTTATTTGATTTGGTGCCATTTGAGTTTAAGTGAATATCCTTTTGTGATTCATTTGTCCAATTTTCTAATTTATTTTTGGGATGAAAATTCAAATGTGAGCTGTAAAAGATTCTTTTTGGGGGGATCGATTTGTAAGCTTTTCTATATCGATAACAAGAAATTTAACAATGCCGACATTCTTCTTGTTGTGAGGGATATCAAAAATCCAAGCCAAATTAGAAGAAACAAAGACCAAATAAGTAGATTCATAAGCGAGATTCAAATTTTATTTTAGACTTTCATTTTTCATACAAAGATAATCTAGAGTTAGTTTGAAGTTTTATACTTTAGGGTTTCGGCCCTCATTTGTACCTAAAATAAAGTAAAGATTCAAACTCAAAAAATGAATTCTTTTATTATGATAAATGCAGTGTAGCACTATGTCATTGAAACAACATGACACTGTGTATTAAAAAGTATATCGAACACAATTAACAAGTTTCTCCATAACCAACTATAATTGCCATCAATTCAAACCAAAGGCTGCCTTACTAAATGAACTTAGAATGGCATCTTTCTGGTAATCAATCGTAAGCCACCTCACATTAATCTGCAGTTCAGTTCAATAACCATTTTCATAGCTCATTTTTGAAAATGGTTCATGGTTGTTGCAATGAAAGCTGAGAGAGGAATGACGAGTTTTATATAAGGTTGTTGTTTCTAAAATGAGTGGACCAATGACAGCAGGGGTTCTTCTAGACTATAATATTCTTTTCTACTGTACATAATATATTTTTCAATAAAAATACATTATGAGCAAGGAAAATCTACCCATTTTGGAATGTCATATCAAATCAGAAATACATTATGAACAAGAAAAATCTATCCATTTTGGAATGTCATATCAAATCAATCATAAGAGTTTTCTTATGAATCAATTAGTCCTTTTTGTTTTAGAAAGTTGTAATTATTTGATTTGGTGCCTTTTGATTTTAAGTGAATATCCTTTTGTGATTCATTTGTCCAATTTTCTAATTTATTTTTGGGATGAGAATGAAAATCAGAGCTGTAGAAGATTCTTTTGGGGGGCATCGATTTGTAAGCTTTCTTATATTGAAAACAAGAAATTCAACAATGCCAACATTCTTCTCATTGTGAGGGATATCTAAAATCCAAGTCAAATTAGAAGAAACAAAGACCAAATAAGTAGATTCAAAGGCGAGATTCAAATTTTATATTAGATTTTCATTTTTCATATAGAGATAATCTAGTGTTAGCTTGAATTTTTATACTTTAGGGTTTCGGCCCTCATTAAAATTAAAAATAAAAATTCAAAGTCAATAAATGAATTCTTTTATTTTGATAAATGCAGTGTAGCACTATGTAATTGAAACAAACATGACACTATGCATTAAAAAATAGATCAAACACAATTCACAAGTTTCACCATAACTAACTATAATTGCCAGTAATTCTAACCATAGCTTGCCATACTAAATGAACTTAGAATGGCATCACTTCAAGTAATCAATCTTAAGCCACCTCACATTAATCTGCAGTTCAGTTCAATAGCCATTTTTAGAACTCGTTTTCAAAAATTGTTCAAAGTTGTTGCAATGAAAGCTGAGAGAGGACTGATGAGTTTTATATAAGGTTGTTGTTTGTAAATGAGTGTACCAATGACAGTAGGGTTTCTTCTAGATAATAATATTCTTTGCTATTGTACATAGTATATTTTTCAATAAAAATACATTATGAACAAGGAAAATTTACCCATTTTGGAAAGTCATATCAAATCAGAAATACATTATGTACAAGGAAAATCTACCCATTTTTGAATGTCATATCAAATCAATCGTAAGAGTTTTTTTATGAATCAATTAGTCCTTTTTGTTTTAGAAAGTTGTATTTATTTGATTTGGTGCCATTTGAATTTAAGTGAATACTTTTTTGTGATTGCTTTGTCCAATTTTTTAATTTATTTTTGGGATGAGAATGGAAATGTGAGTCGTAGAAGGTTCTTTTTTAGGGGGGGTTCAATTTTTAAGCTTTCCTATATCGATAACAGGAAATTCAACAATGCCAACATTCTTCTTGTTGTGAGGGATATCTAAAATCCATGTCAAATTAGAAGAAGCAAAGACCGAATAAGTAGATTCATATGTGAGATTCAAATTTCATTTTAGACTTTCATTTTTCATATAGAGATAATCTAGAGTTAGCTTTAATTTTTATACTTTAGGGTTCGGCCCTCATTTGTACCCTAAATTAATTAAAAAATCAAAGTCAAGAAATTAATTCTTTTATTATGATAAATGCAGTGTATTACTATGCCATTGAAACAAACATGACATTGTGCCTTGAAAAGTAGATCAAACAGAATTATCAAGTTTCTTCATAATTGACTATAATTGCCAACAATTCCAACCATAACCTGCCATACTAAATGAACTTAGAATTGCATCATTTCAAGTAATCAATCTGAAGCCACCTCACATTAATCTGCAGTTCAGTTCAATAACCATTTTTAGAGCTTGTTTTCGAAAATGGTCCAGAGTTGTTGCAATGAAAGTTAAGAGAGGAATGATGAGTTTCATATAAGATTGTTGTTTGTATAATGAGTGTATCAATGACAGTTGGGGTTCTTCTAGACAATAATATTCTTTGCTATTGTACATATTTTATTTTTCAGTAAAAATATAATATGAAAACGGAAAATTTACCCATTTTAGAATGTCATATCGAATCAGAAATACATTATGAACAAGAAAAATCTATCCATTTCGGAATGTCATACCCAATCAATTATAAAAGTTTTCTTATGAATCAATTAGTCCTTTTTGTTTTAAAAATTTGTATTTATTTGATTTGGTGCAATTTGAGTTTAAGTGAATACCATTTTGTGATTCATTTTTTCAATTTTCTAATTTACTTTTTGGATGAGAACAGTAATATGAGCTGTAGAAGATTCCTTTCTTCTTCTTTTTTGGGGAGGGGTCGATTTGTAAGCTTTCCTATATTGATAACAAGAAATTCAACAATGCCAACATTCTTCTTATTGTGAGGGATATATAAAATCCAAGTCAAATTAGAAGAAGCAAAGACCAAATAAGTAGATTAATAAGCAAGATTCAAATTTTATTTTAGTCTTTCATTTTTCATACAGAGATAATCTAAATTTAGCTTGAATTTTCATACTTTAGGGTTTCGGCCCTCATTTGTACTTAAAATAAAGTAAAAATTCAAAGTCAAGAAATGAATTCTTTTATTATGATAAATGCAGTGTAGCACTATGTCATTGAAACAAACATGACACTGTGTATTGAAAACTAGATAAAACACAATTAACAAGTTTCTCCATAACTAGCTATAATTTCCGGCAATTCCAACCATAGCCTGCCATACTAAATGAACTTTGAATGGCATCATTTCAGCCTGACATCAATCTGTTATTCAGTTCAGGTAATCAATCTTAAGCCACCTCACATTAATATGCAGTTCAGTTCAATAGCCATTTTCATAGCTCGTTTTTAAAATGGTTCAGAGTTGTTGCAATGAAAGCTGAGAGAGGAATGATGAGTTTTATATAAGGTTGTTGTTTATAAAATGAGTGTACCAATTACAGTAGGGGTTTTTCTAGACAATAATATTCTTTGCTATTGTACATAGTATATTTTTCAATAAAATAGATTATGAATAAAGGAAAATTTATCTATTTTGGAATGTCATATCAAATCAGAAATACATTATGAACAAGGAAAATTTACCCAATTGTGAATATCATATCAAATCAGAAATATATTATGAACAAGGAAAATCTACCCATTTTGGAATGTCATATCAAATCAGAAATACATTATGAATAATGAAAATCTACCCATTTTGGAATTTCGAAAAACCTAAGTGATTCGTGATTAGATCAAGAATTAATTGTACCAATTCTCAAACAACTAAAACTAACAATCTAAATCATCAAGCACGTATGAACGTGATTTAGATTGTTATTTCTGAAACAATAAATCGACACAAACGATTTTTACATGTAAAAACCACAATTGGAGCACCTCCAATTATAATCAAAAAACCACGGGCGAAACGCCACAAATCAATCCACTACTAAAGAAAGAAAGATTACAAAGATACCAAACAAATTACCCAAACTCTTCTAATTTGTCTTCAAATCTTCTGTATATCTTTCATCGCAACCTTCGTCTCGGAATTGATTAGATTGATGTTGAATCCATAACATCTATTGTTGAATCAATGATTGCACACAACATCAAACTCCTTCGATTACTCTGTGCTTGAATCTTCGAATTCCACAGAAGAAGAATACTCTTAAAGAAGATCAATCAAACTCCTTGGTGTGTGCTTATCAGAACATGAGTTCAATACTCAATCAAACATCAAGGAAAAACAGCCCCAAAAGAAAACCCTAAAACCCTTAAAGAAGATCTAGAAAATGTAACCCTAGATTTAGAGCAACCTGCAGCTTTATAGATGCTGAAATCGCGAAGTCCGCTCGAGCGTAAGAATAGATGCTCGAGCGGGGGACTTTACAACACGTGTTCCAAACCAGGGTTCACGCTCGAGCGTAGCAACTTACGCTCAAGCGTAGAATCACACCACTCAGTATATTTTGCAGACACGCCAAAATACTGCAATGGTGGAAACTCCGCTCGAGCGCCACGTTCCATACTCGAGCGGGAAGACCAAAAACAAAGGAAAATTACAACTCAAAGAAACCAAAGTTTGTTCACAGAATTTGACAATAAGTAGGGTCCTAACACATATCAATTCAATCCTAAGAGTTTTCTTCTGAATCAATTAGTCCTTTTTGTTTTAGAAAGTTATATTTATTTGATTTGGTGCCATTTGAGTTTAAGTGAATACGCTTTTGTGATTTATTTGTCCAATTTTCTAATTTATTTTTGGGATGAGAATGGAAATGTGAGCTGTAGAAGATTCTCTTTGGGGGGATCAATTTGTAAACTTTCTTATATCGATAACAAGAAATTCAACAATGCCAACATTCTTCTTATTGTGAGGGATATCTAAAATGCAAGTCAAATTAGAAGAAATAAAGACCAATTAAATAGTGTTATGATAGTAGAAAGAGGAAATAAGGGAGAAACTCTTGTATTCAATTAATTAATGAATAGGTACACACTTTTTTATATAAGATAGAAGATAAGTATATACATAGAATATATTATAGGACAGATATATACAAAGAATATAAGTATATTCTATATTTAACACCCCTCCCCCCTCAAGCTCAAGGTGGTAATACAAATATCAAGTTGAGCTTGGAAAGTAAATCAAAAAAATCGTCCTAGAAGATGAGCCTTGGTGAAGATGTCAGCTGTCTGACCGACAGAGATAACAAAGATAAGACGAACAGTGCCACTAGTAACGTGTTACCGGATGAAGTGACAATCAATCTTAATATGCTTAGTGCAATCATAGAAGACATCATTATGTGCAATTTGAATAGCACTCTAATTGTCACAATAGAGGTTAGTGGTAACAGGATAGAGAATTCCCATAACAATAAGAAGCCAACGAAGCCACATAAGCTCTTGAGTAGTATCCGCAAGAGCACGATACTCAACCTCAGTACTAGAATGAGTAACAAGAGTTTGCTTCTTGCTACGCCAGGCAATGAGAGAATCACCCAAGAAGAAGCAGAACCTTGTAGTAGAGCGCGGTCAGTAGGATCCCCCATCTAATCTGCATCAAAAAATGCATATAACTGCAGAGAAGAGTGTGATGAGTAATGAAGACCATGGAATATAGTGCCTTTTAGATGGTGCAAAATGCGAACTAGAGCATCATAGTGCGAAGAGCGAGGAGTAGCCATGAACTGACTGACAATGTGAACAACATAGGCAATGTCTAGACAAGTAACCATGAGATAGACTTGGACTGATACCTAGAACGTGAAAACCTTTTCCTGGATGAAGAAACAAGGAAAGCTCGAGGACAATTCCTTTGGAGATGACCAGGAGCAGTCGTGCGACAAATCAAGCATTCACAAATTAGCACTAAAGTAAAGAATGATTGGCAGGTAGGCGAAGGATGCGACAATAAATGCATGAGCTAGGAGGCTGTGGAGATAAAGAACCCCGTGATGATGGCGTAGCAAGAACAGAATCCAAGTTGTGAATTTTGAGCAGCCCAAAACGAGTTTCTTCTGACAAAAGTTCAGTAATGGCTTGCTCCAAAGTCGGTGAGGGAAAATGATGGAGCAAGGAAGCACGGACAAGTTCAAAGGTGCTATGAAGAGCCATAAGAAACTACAATAGTCGCTGATGATTCCTATGAACTTTAAATAATTGTGCATCCTCAAAATATGCCCAAGTAGGTTCAGAAAAAGCCAACTGGTACTAGAGAGATGACATCTAGGATAAAAAATCATTGATGGACTGACTAGGCTCTTGGCGTATGTGATGAAGAGTTTGTAGGAGTTGATATTGGTGAGCATGTCCAGTAGTCTGATAGTGTTCCTTCAAGAAGTCCGAAATTGCCTTGGCAAGAGAGACAATGGAATCATCATCCTGAAAGCATCCTAACTGAAGATTAATGAAAGGAACAGAAGTAGCCCAGAACCATCTGATAATCTGGTAGTTCTTTCATTCCCATTCATCAAGATGCTCATTGAAAGCATATGCAGTCTCTTTTTCCTCCTAGATGGGTTTAGAAAGAGTACCCATGATAATACACCAAAGTCGCTTCCCTTTGATGAATCCATAGAGAGCTTGGGCCTAGAAAACATAGTTAGACCTATCAAGTGTAATAGAGACGGAATGGATGTTGTCAGAACTATCCATGATGCTCAGAGGGCAAAAAAAAAAAAAGTGCTTTGTAGAGGCTAATTTTGCCAAAACAGAACACACCAGCAGATTCAGAAGGCCGAAAACAATTAGGATATGGTCTGAACAGGCCAAAAACACGACCAGAAATGCAGTGAATCGGCTGGTCAAAGTGGTTTGACCAATTTGGTCAACTAGAACTAGGGCTGATGTCATAACAAAAGGGATGGTGTTAGCACGCGCGACGCACGTTAGCAGAGATGCATGCAGCGCACAATAGTAAGCGGAGCAGCAACGGTGCACAAAACTAGGGTTGACTTCAGCTGACATCATAAACATGCGGTTCACATTAGCAAATGAGGTCGCAGTGCACAATAGCGCGAGAAAAAAGTAGGAGGCGCGTAAGAAAAAGGCACAGCGCATGGCCAATCTTCGGGCAGCGCGTGGGGCACCGAATGAAGATGATTCTGGTGGGTTAGCTTCATCTTGAAGAGACGATGAATTTGGTATAGTCCAATCGTCGAAGATACGCAGAAACCAACGTGAGAATGAAGCAATCTGCCAAACAAAAAAAAAAGTGATGAAGAAAAAGATGAGGATATGAGAAAATCCTAGGCTCTAATACCATGTTATGAAAGTAGAAAGAGAAGAGAAAAGAGAAACTCTTGTATTCAATTAATTAATGAATAGGTACACACTTTTTATATAGGAGAGAAGATAAATATATACAAAGAATATACTATATAACAGATATATACAAAGAATATACTAATATACTATATTTAACAAGTAGATTCATAGGTGAGATTCAAAATTTTATTTTAGACTTTCATTTTTCATACAAAGTAATCTAGAGTTAGCTTTAATTTTTATACTTTAGGGCTTCGGCCCTCATTTGTACCTAAAATAAAGTAAAAATTCAAAGTCAAGAAATTAATTCTTTTATTATGATAAATGCAATGTAGTACTATGTCATTGAAACAAGTATGACACTATACATTGGAAAGTAGATCAAACACAATTAACAAGTTTCTCCATAACTAACTATAATTGCCAGTAATTCCAACCATAACCTGCCATACTAAATGAACTTAGAATGGCATCATTTCAGGTAATCAATCTTAAGCCACCTCACATTAATCTGTAGTTCAGTTCAATAGCCATTTTCGGAGCTCGTTTTTTAAAATGGTTCAGAGTTGTTGCAATGAAAGCTGAGAAAGGAATGATGAGTTTTATAGAAGGTTGTTGTGTGTAAAATGAGTGTACCAATGACAGTAGAGGTTCTTCTAGACAATAATATTCTTTGCTATCGTACATAGAATATTTTTCAATAAAAATACATTATGAACAAGGAAAATTTACTTATTTTGGAATGTCATATCAAATCAAAAATACATTATGAACAAGGAAGATCTACCCATTTTGGAATGTCATATCAAATCAGAAATACATTATGAACATGGAAAATCTATCCATTTTGGAATGTCATATCAAATCAATTGTAAGAGTTTTCTTATGAATCAATTAGTCCTTTTTGTTTTCGAAAGTTGTATTTATTTGATTTGGTACCATTTGAATTTAAGTGAATACCCTTTTGTGATTTATTTGTCCAATTTTTTTAATTTATTTTTGAGATGAGAATGGAAATGTGAGCTGCAGAAGATTCTTTTTTTTGGGGGGGGGAGGTATCAATTTTTAAGCTTTCCTATATCGATAACAAGAAATTCAACAATGCCAACATTCTTCCTGAGGGATATCTAAAATCCAAGTCAAATTAGAAGAAGCAAAGACCAAATAAGTAGATTCATATGCCAGATTCAAATTTTATTTTAGACTTTCATTTTTCATACAGAGATAATCTAGAGTTAGCTTGAATTTTTATACTTTAGATCGGCCCTCATTTGTACCTAAAATAAAGTAAAAATTCAAAATAAAGAAATGAATTCTTTTATTATGATAAATGCAATGTAGCATTATGTCATTGAAACAAACATAACAATGTGCATTGAAAAGTAGATCAAGCACAATTAAGAAGTTTCTCCATAACTAACTATAATTGCCAGCAATTCCAGCCATGGCCTGCCATACTAAATAAACATAGAATGGCATTATTTCAGGTAGTCAATCTTAAGCCACCTCACATTAATCTGCAGTTCATCTATTTAGGCAAATGTGTCAATAAGTAATTTTATCCAAATTGATGGTTTCATGAAATTTTTGAGAGGCATTTCTCAGTACAGAAATAGAAAAAACAAGACAAGTATCAAATCCACCACCCAATGAATCAGAAAATCTGAACAATTTAACAATCCATGTAATTTAGAATGCATAGACATCAATATGATAAATTATACACATTGATAAATATATCATATTGATTTGTGAAAAATTTACAAATAGCAAATTGTGTTCACTCACTCACACTTGCACTCTATCACTCACAACAACCCATCATTCCCACATAAAACACACAAAATAAAATAGTCTCAGTGATAAATTTATCAATAAATCAGAAAATCTAAACAATATAACAATCAGTATAGATAAACATCAATATGATAAATTATACACATTCAGTGATAAAATTATCACTAATAAATTTGTCATTGATAAATTTAGCATATCGATTTGTAAAAAAATTACAAATAGAAAATTTGGTTCACTCACTCATACTCGCACTCTATCGCTTGCAATAAACCATCATTCCCACATACACACAAAAAATAAAATAGTATGATTTATCAGTGAATTATAAAGTTTAAACAATTTAATAAACAGTATAGTTTAGAATGCATAAACATCAATATGATAAATTATATACATCCAATGATAAAATTATCACTGATAAATTTATCATATTAATTTGTAAAAAATTTACACATAGCAAATTTGGTTCACTCACTCACACTTGCACTTTATCACTCACAACAACCCATCATTCCCACATACACACATAGAAAATAAAATACTATGATTTATCAATGAATTAAAAATTTTGAACAATTTAACAATGAGTATAGTTTAGAATGCATAAACATCAATATGATAAATTATACACATTCAATGATAAATTTATCACTAATAAATTTATCATATAATTTGTAAACAATTTACAAATAGCAAATTTAGTTCACTCACTCACACTTGCACTCTATCACTCACAATAACCCATCATTCCCACATACATACATAGAAAATAAAAAAAGTCTGATTTATCAATGATAAATTTATCACTTTATCTGATAAATAAAACTAAATTATTTTAAAGATCTAAAAATCATTTTTAAAAAGTTATGTTTTTTTTTTTTTTTTTGTTACAGGAAAATCCTCCCTACTCTTCCGCAGGTTCAAGGCAGCACCCATTACAGAGATCACCAGGGTATCCTGTTAGCCGTTCCGAACGAGGAGACTATAACCTGGGAACTTGCCCCAACCTCCCAAGACAAGTTTCGCTTAAGTCAGGACTCGCACAGCGGGGGAGCATTGAACCCACACCAAGTGCTGATTAAACAACTTGAGGTCCAACCTCCTAACCAATTCTGCTTCGCCCAGGAGATTGGCCCAGAGAAGAGGGGAATTGAACCTGTGACCTTGGGGCATTAAAAAGTTATGTTGAAAACCATAAAACAAAAAATATATATATATATTGTGAAGAGATTCATGACCAAGGCCAACTACTACCCACCTCTACCACCAAACTACATATCTCATCTCTGAGCCTACAGTCTTTCTCTGTATCATTCAAAAATCATCAATATCGCTGCTCTCCACTGCAAATCTCACAATAAAGACCTCTTTCTCAAGCTAGTCGAAATGGAGGACCTATTTAAGTGTACTCCATGGATTGGCCTGTAATTGCCCCTTCATAAAATGAATTTATGGACTGAGCCCTCTTTTTTAGATGTACAATTTAGATTATTTTAGATTAGATGGACCTAAAATGTATAAAAAATAAAAATAAAAAATTAACTAACGAAATAAATTAATAATTTGATTCATACTCTGTTGCTCAACAAATTCTTAGCTCCAAAGTGAAGCGGGCCTGTCTGGCAGTGACTGAGGCTGAGTCCAATAGCAATGGAGGAGATCCAATTATGTTGGGCCCAAAATGACTAGGTGACATCATCATCTTATCAGGTTTAAATCATGAATTTGGTAGAAATTAAAAAGATAAATTGCTATATTTTATTCATATTTTATATATATATAAATATATATTTTCTAAATCTATAATCTAAACATAACTTAGAGATACACACATGGGCCTAACTACGTCCATTTTATTGGATTAAATTTGACTTAAACAGTGTTTTCTTTTTCTTTCTCTTTTCTTTTTTTGATGAAGAAATTGAATAATATTGATTTTTTTAAATACATATCAATAAAAAATTTGGACTGGATAATTTGAATCAGACTGATAGAATGATCGAGTTGGGCTTACCTATGCGGGCTCTTATGGGCTGGATTCATAGGTAGGCTAGAGTTACAAACATTTGTTCAAAATCTTAAATTATCTTTTTATGGATTGGAATGGATTAAGTACTCAAACAATTTGGTACGGTTCATGGGACGAATGGGACGAATTAAATAATATCGAATATTGTATCTGTGGCCATTTGATGACCCCCTAGTGGTACCAAAAAATATTGTTGGAAGTAACAATGTCACCATTAAAAACCATAATAGCTATGTTCAATCTTTTCTAATTCATAGCTACGGACTTTGAATTAGAGTGATATTATCATTGTAAATTGATTTATTACAATTGTGTGACTATCAGGGTTGATGGTCCAATGGTGAAGGTATTGTTTTTCCTGATAATATTAAATTGATTTATTACAATCGTATAACCACCAGGGTTGGTGGTCCAATGGTGAAGGCATTGCCTTCCCACTGTAGTGTGTCAAGTTCGACTCTTGAAGGGTATGAAATGTTAGATTTTTCTGTGGCTTTCTTTTGAGACCTTACACTATACTCCGATAAGGGTGGTTGATAAGTGCCACCGATACCTCGGTGGTGGGTCTGTTTCTTTGGATTGAGTTAAATCAGACCAGCAACCAGCTATTCTGGAATCTAAGCCCTCGGATACCATCGTACTATACTCCGATAAGGGTGGTTGATGAGCTCCACTGATATTTTGGTAGTGGGTCCCTTGCTTTGGATTGGATTAAATCAGACCAGCAACCAGTAATCCCGGAATTTAAGCCCTCGGATACCATAATGACACTTCAAAGTATTTTTTTTTCTTGTTCAAAAAAAATATAAATCGTATGGTATTAAAAAAAAGGATAAATTACAAATACATCCCTGAGGTTTGATTAAAATATAAATTGTCCTTATGATTCTGAAAATTACATTCCATCTCTTAAGGTTTCTAATTTCATAACAAATTGTCCCTTTTAATAATAAATTATCAAGTCAATTAACAGTTTTTAATGATGTTATAAATATGTTTTAATTAATAATTTAGATAATTTTAATCAGACCAGCAACCAGTAATCCCGGAATTTAAGCCCTCGGATACCATAATGACACTTCAAAGTATTTTTTTTTCTTGTTCAAAAAAAATATAAATCGTATGGTATTAAAAAAAAGGATAAATTACAAATACATCCCTGAGATTTGATTAAAATATAAATTGTCCTTATGATTCTGAAAATTACATTCCATCTCTTAAGGTTTCTAATTTCATAACAAATTGTCCCTTTTAATAATAAATTATCAAGTCAATTAACAGTTTTTAATGATGTTATAAATATGTTTTAATTAATAATTTAGATAATTTTATTATTGTATAAGAGAACGATTATAAATTATTATTTTTTTTAATTTAATTCTATTAATAAAAAAAATTTAATAATAAAGCATTTATAATTTTTCAAAATATAAGAGATAACCTGTAAACAAAGTGTATTTACAATTTACCCTAAAAACCCAAACGGTTGACAGGCACGGGTCATCCAAATAGATGTATATATTTCATAAACCCTATACCATATTCCAAAGCTTCTCAAATTCCAGTGAACTTCAATGGAAATTCTTTCATTGACCTGAAAGATAATCCCAACCCACTTCAAGAAAATGAAATCCAGCTAACCAAACATACCCTAACTCTCATTTTCCAAACCCCATATATCTATATATGATCTCTTTCTTTGGTTCAAGGCCTTTCCTCTTTGTAGCTCTGATACAACTCTCCAATGGATCAACATCAACCCCAAGAACCCTACCATTCCGACTCTGACTCTTCTGACTCGTCAGTCAATTCTCTCTTTATGTTTCTAGTGTTCTTGAAAATTTGAAAAATGTTTATATATGTATGTGTATGTGCATTTTTCATTTGAATAGGTCTTGGATTGTATGAAATGTGACAGAATTCAATCAACAATTGAATATGAGGAACTTACTCTGATTGCACCAAAGAAAAAGCTAAATCAAGAGGATGCTCTCAAATTTATGCTTTCTGTGAAAATTACATTTGGGGGAAAATCTGAGGAGTATGCAGAGCTTACCCAAATCATGAAAGATTACAGGGATAGAAGGTCTGTTTGTTAGTTGCTTGCTCTCTGTTATCTTTGTTAGGTTAGATCATTCCTCAATTGTTTATGCTATGTTTGATTTGATTATTTTGATACATTCACCCACAAGAATTGAATTGAATGTTGTTGTATTTATATTGGTAGTTGTGATGGCTGAAAATTTTTTACCCTGTTCTTGAATTGTTCAAAAGAATGAAATAAATTGTGGCATTTAGCATATTTTTTTGATCAATTAGATTGCTATTAAGGCTCAGTTCTTGTGTCAAATCTTCTACTTTCCTAGGTTCTTGGCTCAAGATACTATGGTGACATGGGAAACCATAAATAAAATGTTAATTATGTTCTGGCACTTAAACTTTACATTTTCTCAATTTGGTCCTTAAATTATTGAATCTTTGTCAATATGGTGGAAATTACCATCAACAGAGAATGCCACATTGTGTTCAATTGAATGGCCAAAGCTAAGAAGCACAAATATAGATATGTGACAAAACACATGGGGGCAACAAGCAAAAAATATAGTTATATTATTATATATATTATGTCATATATGTAACACTAATTTCTAAAGTCTACAAGATGAGAATAAATTTAAATTTACGTTGTTTTTTATTATTAGATTTATTCTCTTCGAACTTGTAATATATTTCATGTGTGTCTAAATGATAGATACATGTGTTCCTCAAGTATTTGAAATGTGTTCCGACTCTAGAAAGTTTCTAAAAAATAATAGGACATGTTTGGACTTGTGTTTGACAAGTGTTGAGAAGTCTCCAATGAGTGTCGTGTCGGACAACCCACCTTCTTAAAAGTGTCCATGCTTCTTAGGGTCAAAGTTAGAAAAGTGCAATACTTGAAGGGTCAAAGTGAGAAAAGTTTCAACACCACGTGACATTTTTCGTCTAAAAATTCGACAACTGTTACTAAACAAACCACATTGACAAAAATCCAATAATTGAGGGACCAAATTGAGAAAATCTGAAGTTTTAGATCCAAAGTGAGAATCGAATTATACTTTAATGTTGTATTTGGATTATGGACTTGGGTAGGAATTTAAAAAGGGAAATGGAAAATGTGAGAGAAATGTGAATGAAATTTAAGTTAGTTTCTTTCTCCATTTCTCATTCCCTTGTCAAATCTCTATCGAAATCCATGATCCATATATAACGTAATGGTGCAAAGCATAATTTACCCTAAATAAAATTTCAAACACAAACTGTGTAGAAATATATATATATATATAAAATAGATATGTTGCAAGTAACAACTGAAAGCAGCTGGTCTCAGGACCTTCTATGCTGTTATGACTTGATTTATGAAAGTGTGTGCGTGCTTTTGCATGTATTACCATCCAAGAAAAAATTGGATTGGATTTTTTTAATATAAACCCTATGTACATGTACTTTTTGTTATCATTCTTGTTTGTGAAATGGTCAATTTGCATTGGATTTTAAATTCATTACTTATTTTTTTTATGGTGAAAATAATGTCTGTGAAATTGTCACATGCTTTTCTGTTTATGAATGCCCCCACCCCACCCAAAAGGAAAAATAACAAAAATAGGAAAAAAGAAAATGAAACACCTTTTTTTTTTTTTTTGAACTACGGAAAATGAAACACCTTGATCAAAAGTTGTTTTACTTATTATTTTATCACTATTTTATTTCCTATCCAAATTGCTTATCAATTTGGGACAAGTTTGCCAGCATTTTGTGCTTTCTGTTCTCCATTTTGTTTGTTTTTTTGTTTTTGTGTTTTTTTGGTTTTTATCCCTGAATTTTGCATGTAAACAGTCCCTTATTCCCATTTTATTTTGTTTCTATTTTACTTGTTATTTTGTTGTTTTGTGTGTTGTTATAGTTTTTTGCTTTTGAGAAAAACAAGTTCAGCAGTTTAATTAATTTCTT